>JAPMLY010002203.1:0-55617 GCA_026401115.1 Tetraselmis chui | reverse complement strand
GAGGGGTCCGTGGGGGGGCGAGGGTGGGGAGGGGAGTCTGCTTTTGCGGGTGGAGCGGAGGAGGGGGGGGGTGGGTGGTAGAGGTTGAGGAAGAGGGGGGTGAGGGTAGGCGTGGGGTTTGGGGGAATGGGGAAGAGGGGAGGGGGTTGCGTGTGGGGGTGGGGGGGGGTGGTGAGGAGGAGGAGTCCATGGGCTCGGAGGAGTCTTCTGTGAGGGTATGGAGGGGGGAAGGGGTAGTAGTGGGGGGGGGGCTGTGGGGGGAGCTGGAGGGTTGGGGGAGGGGTGGATGTGGTAGGAGGAGGTGGAGGTGGGTTGAGAGACAGTGGGATGGTGGAGGGGCCATGAAAGGGGGGAAGCGTGGGCCGGGGTGGTGGAAGAAATTTGGATGTCAGGGAGGGAGGAGAGGTCGAGGGGGGGGGTCGTCGTTCTCCTGCATGTGGAAGTCGGAGGGCTCCAGGTGCCACAGGCTGGTGACTTGGGTGTCGAGGTGGCGGGACCATTGGAGAAGGAGGGCTGGGGGGTTGCGTTGGAGGGTGTTTCTTTTTGTGATTGTGAGGGGAGGCGGAGAGGGGGTGGTGGTGAAGATAGGGTCCGTGAGTCGGGCCTTACCAAAGGTGGAGTAGTGGTGGGGGGTGATGTTGAGGGTTACACGCAAGTGGATTGAATGCGTGTGCCTCTGTGGGTGTATGTGTGTGTGAGGGGAATGGAGACGGTGCCGTTAGTGGAGATGAGTATGCAATACATTTCGGTGCCGAGGGATATTTGAATGCTGGTGGTGATGGTGGGAGAGTTGGAGGAGTGTGAGCGATAGTATGAGCCATCGGGGAACTTTTTCAGTGTTGTGTAGTGATCGAGGCTGAGGGGGTGTTGGGAGGGGGGGGTGGATGTGGGGGTGTGTTGTGTGAGGTATTCTGTGGCTGTTTGAGATAAGAGGGTGTATAACCAGTGTGTGGGCGGAATGGTGCCGTCTGAGTTGATGCAGGGGAGGGAGAGTGAGTGGCGGGATTGGATGAGGACTGTGGTGAGGCATGTGTCAGCCCAGGACGAGCCTGGAACATGGCATGTGACGGGGGGGGGTGTGATGGTAACGGTGTGAAGGTGATGGTCAGGGGGTACGGTTTCGTAGGGTGAATATGGAAATATGCGAAGGGATACATGGCCGGATTGTGAATGAATGGGATTATTGGGCAGGGAGGATATTTACCCAGAAGGAGGATGGGTCGGACTCGATCGGGATGGGAGTGTCCAGCGGTTGGAGGGCGTCCGCGAACTGGAGGGTGAATTGAGCCTGCTCGGGTAAGTCTTCGAGGCTGCTCTGGGTGTGGGTCGAGGGGGTCGATCCTGTCGAAGTGAGTGCAGTTGCGAGGTCGGAGGTGAGGAGGTCTTGCAGGAGGGCGACTGCCTCTTGGCCGGTGATACCGGTGAATAGGGGGGAGCGGATCTTCACTTTTAGGCCTGAGACTCCTGGAGCCGAGGCATCACGGAGAAAGCGAATTTTCTGTTGACTTAGTTTTTCAGGAGCGAAGGGGAGGAGGTCGCGGAGGGGGGCACTGGACCGGCCGAACTGAATTCACGCTGGCGTGAAGTCAGTTGGTACAAGAGGCCTACCGCTATACAGGAGGTGGGAATAGTCAGGTGAATTTCTTGAAAGCCTGTGTGGAGCTCGACTGGGAGGGGTGTGGCATCGTCGCATTTCGGGGCGGTGGGGTGGTGTGTTCGAGAGGTGTTCGCGGTCCACCGTGTGTGGTGGGCGAGTTCCCGTCCGATTATATTTTTAATGCGGCTGGGGAGATCGGTGAGGTCGTTGAGGCATTCGAGGAGCCAGCGACGGGCCATCGAGCATGCCGACGTGATCGGGTCGGAGTGGGTCGGATCCGGCAGGAAGACGCCGTGGATCCAGAATCAAGCGAGGTGGGGGGGGTGTTGGTGTACTGGCCTGTAAGGAGGAGTGAGTCGACCATACGGGTAGAGAAGTCGTCGGCATGTCCGAGGGCCACAGTTTACCGTGGGGGAGACAAGACCAGGGGAGTCTGGAGTCCACGACGGATAGGAAGGGGGTCCAGAGGTGTGCCCAAGATTTGTTGGGGGTGGTTGAGTTGGGGGGCGGTGAGAAACGGGGTCAGCGGGTGTCCCGCGAGTGCGTTCCTAGGACGGTAGAGGTCCGTGAAGCGGCCATGCGGCGGGGGATCCCTCAGAAGCGCCTGCCTATAGGTGGGGGGGGGGGGGGGGGGGGGTAGGGGTCGAAGACATGGCGATCGAGCAGGATTCCGAGTGGTGGAGATGAGTAGAGGAGGTGAGTGTGGCTTTTCGAGGTGGTGTTTGAGAGTAGTGCGCGTGGTGGCTGTACGCGACCAGACCCGATGGGACCTGGGTTTGGTGGATGTTGGCGGCGGACAGGGACGTCCGGAGGCTCGGAGGGGCGCGATGTGGCGCGCCGTCTACCGGGGGAGAGGCTTTTTGTAAGCGGTGTGTGTTTTTGGTGTGTCGCAGTACTGTGACGGGTACATATGTGGTTTTTGAAGTGGATGGCGCGATAGCTGTCGGGGGATTGAAATTCAAATCCCTGAAAGCTGCGCCTTTGAGTGTGTACCGTCTGGTGTCGCTACGGATCCACTGACCATTTTGAGCTAGGCTCGGGTGGGGTGAGGTGAATGGTACACGCTGTTCAGCGGCCCTGTCCACCAGTCTTGCGCTCGATGGGAGGCCAGGCCCAGAGCGAAGACGATCGGCGTTGCTCATTCGAGCTACCGATCCATCCCCGTTATGTGGTTCAGTAGTACTTAAGTAGTACTTTGGATCGTTTTACTGTCTTTAGTGACGGTAGGATGTATTTTCCCTGAAGGTAGCTACGGGATGAAGCGTTGCATTGGGTCTTGTCCTCCAAGGATCGCACTTCGGTGTCTTGCTAGTGCAGGTCCTAGGAGGGGTTTGGTGAGCATGTCAGCCACCATATGGTCAGTGGGGAGGTACCTCAACTTGATGGTTCCTTGCTCCACGTGGTCTTTGAGGAAGTGCCACTTCAGGCCGATGTGCTTAGTCTTCTCGCTGACCAAGGCATTCAGGGAGTATGCAATGGCGCTTTGGTTGTCCTCCCAGATGGTGGTGGTTTCGGTGATGGGGGAGTTGAAGATTTCCCCCATGAGTTGTCGGAGGTGGAGTCCCTCCTTGGTGGCGTCAGCCGCAGAGTAGTACTCGGCTTCACACGTGGATTGAGCCACACAAGTCTGTTGTTTGGACGTGTAACTGACTGGCCCGCGTCCGAGGGTGAAGAGATAGCCGGAGCGAGACTTGCGGGTGCTGCTGTCGTTGGCCCAATCAGCGTCGGCAAAGCATGTGAGTTGGAGGCTGTGGTCCATGCCCCCCCCCAACGTCAGGCGCATGTCGATGGTGCCATGGAGGTAGCGGAGGACCTTTTTCAGAGCCTGCAAGTGTGCCTCGGTGGGTGAGGCTTGGGCAGAGCCGAGGATGCTCAATGCCGTGGAGACATCGGGGCGGGTACAAACGGCTGCGTACATGAGGCTGCCCAAGAGGCTGGGCTAGACGTCCTTGGCCACCCCAGTGAGAGAGGGCGAATTCATGTGTGCGAGGCCGGCGAGAAAGCCCGGGTCCATCGGAAGTGACGACGGCTTAGAGTCGGACATGCCGTACTTGGCGAGTATGTCGCGCATGTACTTGGACTGGTCTAGCGAGATTGTGCGCGTGGAGCGATCGCGGGTAATGTGCATGCCGAGGAGTTGGGAGAGGTCGCCTAGGTCCTTGATCTTGAACCGTGCTCCGAGTTGGGCTTTGAACGATGCGAGCCAAGTGGCATCATTGCAGGCCGCGGGAATGTCATCGACGTACAAGGCGATCATGGCGAAAACGTGGCCGGTGCGGTAGATGTATATGCACGGGTCGGAGACGCATTGTTGCCATCCATGGTCGACGAGCCATGCACGAATAAGGGTCCGAATCAGAGATCGATTAATGATCAGTAATCGATGCATCGGCGTTTTTTGCAATTAATCAATTATCGATATTTAGGCACTACATTTATCGGATGCATCGATCTTTAAGGCTTGACTTATCAAATGCATCAATATTTAAAGGCCTGACTTATTAGATGCGTCGATATTTATAGGCTTGACTTATCAGATGCGTCGATATTTATAGGCTTGACTTATCAGATGCGTCGATATTTATAGGCTTGACTTATCAGATGCGTCGATATTTAAAGGCTTGACTTATCAGATGCACCAATCTTTATAACTGCGATTTATCAGATGCACCGATCTTTAGTCCGCGATTTATCAGATGCACCGATATTTATCCCGGGATTTATCATATGTATTAATATTTATTTATCGTTTCTACCTTTGTTTCATTCTTCTATCCCGCGCGAGCTTAAATCAAATGGTAATTCGCTTTATATCTACACTGACCATATAAAAATTTAGCAGATGAATGAAAATTGCAATTCACACACACGTCGATTTTTTTAAGTCATCGACAATGACGAAAATAAGGAGAAGGTGTTCAAACAGAATTGCAATATCAGTACTATACTCAGAAAAATGCATCTATGGCCATCGTTGGTTCCGTGACATATCAACGGCCAACACGAGCCAAGAAAGGGTTCATGGATTGACCAATCAGCAACTCGTATGCGTCATAAAAGGGATCATGGTCTCGTTGCCATGCTTGGATAAAACGTGGTGACGAGGTGGATCGGCGCCGATGACGGTCCAGAAAGGGATCATTAGTTACGAAGATTTTGATCGACGGATGCGATGACCCTATGCCATCACCTATCCGTACATGTACTTTTGAAGAGTGTTGAAAAGCACAGTATATAAAACGCTTATTGTTATTCCTCTTCTTCGTAGCCTATCCAGAAATAGCACGAAATACATGAGAATATATTACGTTGCGTATGGATTTAAAAATAGTGACAATATGGGGACGAAACGTCAGTCTACCAAGCGACTACACGTCTGTAGTCAACTTGAAAAGCGCGCGGCAACCACAGATACCAGTAGATTTTTTCACTCCGATGCGCGATGTCTAACCGTGGATGGATGTCCGCCTCGCATCATTATCAACGCGACGATATCGTCGCTGAAAGTCTCTAGTGGGGCGCGGCTTCTGCATGTTGCGTTGGGATGGCCTCGCATCTACTCGACGCGGCGTCGAAGGCGATGCTACAAGACTTCGTCGACGCTTGCGCTAACTCGCATTCATCGTCGGACGCTCTGCGACTCGTCAAGGTGCGTAGTGCAACATTGTGCAACAGACAACACCATTCGTTTTAGCAAGGGCTTGTCTACGCCAATGCAAACACAAAAGGACGATTATACGTCGGTAGTGGTATGGAAATTGTGGAGACTCTCGACAGCTTCGCTGCAAGTGAAGGCAGCGACTATTATTTTAGTCTGCGTCAAGAACGGTATAGAGGTGAGTCCCATATGTTTTATTTCAAGTGCCACTGTGCTCCTTTACCGTCTACGTAGTCGTGCCCATATATGCCGAAACCCTGCAAATTCGAGCGCGCGTGCGTGCGTATGTGTGTGTGTGTGTGCTTCGCAAGTCTTACTTGTAATGTATATTCTCAACCGTGTCGTGTGTGTGAAATGCACCTTTCATTATCAACTGACCGTGCTTGCTGTGACTTTTTTCCGTGTGTTGTGTTAGAGATGGCCCTTGGCCTTGTGGCGCAATAGTTGTATAATTTACGTGCTTTGCCAACGACGACGGAATATCTTGAAGACCACCAAATGAGCAACGATAAGATGGTAATCACGTGCCAGTTGTTAGCTCCCATGCATGTCGTGAACGTGTGCGCCTTTTTCGCCTGTAATGATCAATACTTCATTATAAAGTGTGACCCTTCACTGCATGCATTCTTTCCCGTTATGTTACGTGAGTTGTGTGCATTACATCCTGTGTGTGTTTGTGTTTGTGTGTGTATGTGTGTGTGTGTGTGTGTGTGTGTGTGTGTGTGTGTGTGTGTGTGTGCGTTGTCTGTAACTTTTATTTATCCTGCAATTTCACCACTGTTTTGTTACGTTTTAACCCCTCCCTGCATGCATTCTTTCCTATTTTGTTACGTGAGTTGTGTGGATTACATCATGTGTGTGCGTGTGTGTTTTGTCTGTAACTTTTATTCATCATGCATCTTTACCACTGTTTTGTGCGGCGCGCTGGTATGTTGGAATTAGTGTAAGACACCGTTCAATATCATTCCTAAATCAGTGGCTTCTTTTGCATGTGTTCATTGGGTGTGTCCCTTGGGCCCGTAAAACAGATGTTGAACGTGATAAAACGCACCTCGGTGCACAATTTGTGAAGTGCATTGCCAATGTTCATGCTATTAGCAGCAAGCCTTCGTAACTTAGTACTTCTTATTTGTTTCGTTCCGTAACAAGCACTAACAATCTCTCCACTACTCTCATTGCATTGTATTTGCTTCGGTGTGTGTGTGCGTGTGTGTGTGTGTGTGTGTGTGTGTGTGTGCGTGTGTGTGTGTGTGTGTGTGTGTGTGTGTGTGTGTGTGTGTGTGTGTGTGTGTGTGTGTGTGTGTGTGCGTGTGTGTGTGTTGCTTGTCTGAGTGAACTGCTCCTCTAGAGGAGACATCGTGAACTGAGTTCCTAGAAAGCGCTCATCTTCTGGGATACTTGCCTGGCAACGAACGATTTTGGGATACCTATGGCAGCGCACCATTTTGGGACACTTCCTTGGCACGAGATGGTCAAGCTATTCGTAACCATGGTCCGGACTATCAGCAACATGGCAATGCATCGTTTTGGCACCACAACGAGAGATGGCAATGGGAGCTTTCTCGCCCGTCAATATACTTTTATTGTTAGACCTTCTCTCCACTGTTTTTGAGCGATTACATATTATTCCGATAACCCCAATGATCCCAGACACGACAACCTGTAGTGGGCAGGGTAAAACCCACGTTGAATGTGCTGCGCTGGGTGAGGGGTTTATAGCACTTTTTTGCTGGGTTGTATGGGGATAGAATGTAATTCACGTATTTTGAATAGTGCGTCATGCCTCCAACGTGCACACGGGTCTCAGCCTTGAAGAGCAATTGCATTGTGCCCTTCCCATTCACGACAACATGATTTGGGTTGTGAGCTGAGTATTACTTCAATGAAGCAGTGATTGACCTATCAAATGCAAATCAGTTATTCATGAGTTTTTTTAAATCTCGTACTTAATTTCGATTTATAAGATTTTGATCTTGAGCGTTTGAATTATCAGATGCAGTGATCGTTAGCGTCCGAAATATCAGATGCATTGATATTTTGTGCCGCAATTTATCAGATGCATTGATATTTAGAGCCGCGATTTATCAGATGCAGTGATCTTTTAGAGGTTGAATTATCAGATGCATCGATAATTAGGGGCTGAATTATCAGGTGCATCGATCTTTACGTGAATGAAAATCAGATCTAGTGATGCGATTCTTGATACAATATATCGATTCTCGATCTTTATTCACTGAATTGATCAAGATTCTCGATCTTTAAGTTTGAATTAATCACGATTCTCGATCTTTAAATTTGAATTAATCATGATTCTCGATCTTTATGCTCTCAATTTCGATTCGGACCCTTATGCACGAAGGAGCATGTTGAACTCGCGGGGGGACTGCTTAAGGCCGTAGAGGCAGCGCTTGAGGTGACAAACCTTGGACGTTCCATCGGTGAAGCCGAGGGGCTGGCGGATGTACACATCCTCCCGGATGGGGGCGTAGAGAAACGTTGTGTCGATGTCAAGATGACAGAGTTCAAGGTCGCGGGCGGCTGCGATGGTTAGGAAAAGACGCATGCTGGCCATGCGGATAACCGGGGAGAAGGTCTCCGTGTAGTCCAGTCCAGCGCGTTGATTGCACCCCTTGGCGACGAACCGCGCTTTGAAGCGGGAGACGTCGCCGGCTGTATCCGACTTGACTTTGAAGATCCACATGTTGTTAATGACCATGCGGCTTGGGGGGAGGTCCACAAGTTCCCATGTGCCGTTGCTGATGAGGGAGGAATACTAATGTTGCATAGCTGCTTGCCACTGGGGGGCTTGGGCGCTGTCCAGCGCAGCCCGGTAGGATTTTGGTTCCACACACTCTCGGGCGGAGAGGAGGGCGACTGCAGTAGGGGACGTGCCGGCAGGTGTGTGTGGGTGACCCGTGACAAGGTCGGGGACGTGAGGGTGCTCAAACATGTCCTCTTGAGCTTTGCCTTGTTCAGGATCACAACACGCCGTCACGAGGGTCGGGGGGTAGTCGGACAAGTGGGGCAACCATATTGCCGTATCGAATGGGGTGTGAGCGGAGCCGAGCATGGCGAGGGGCTGCCGGGGGGGGGTAGGGGTGTGGGTAATGTGAGGTGCACGGTTCGATAAGGAAGACACTGTAACTTGCGGTGTGCTGGTTACAGGTACGCTACACAACCAGCCTTGGGTGACGGCTGGTGTTGAGACAAGAGAAGTGACTTTTGCTATAGCTGTTAGCTGTCTATACGCTAGTTCGTGATATCGTGCTCATGCACTCTAGATGATGTCCTGTACATAAGGACTTCTATCAGAGCATACATTAGCTCTCTGTAACTAATCTACATTAGGAATTACTTACAACACTCCCCCTCAAGATAGCTAAGGTGTGTCTTGTAACCAGATGGAAGTGATTACATAATTCCCTCTACGATGTGTGTCGCTGCATGGGTCCGGATGTCCCCAGGATGGCGCTCCTGTGTTTCACGAGTGCAGGTCCAGGCAGTGGCTTGGTCAGCATGTCAGCAACCATGTCACCTGTGGGTAGGTACCGTAGTTTGATAGTCCCCAGCTGCACGTGGTCCTTCACGAAGTGATACTTCAGGTCGATGTGCTTGGTCTTCTCGCTCACCAGTGCATTCTGCGAATAGGCAATGCAGCTCTGGTTGTCTTCCCAGATGGTGGTCGTCCCGCTGGCAGGTTGACTGAAGATTTCCGAAAGCATCTGTCGAATATGAATGGCCTCCTTAGTTGCGTCCGCTGCGGAGTAGTACTCTGCCTCGCATGTTGACTGTGCGACGCAGGACTGTTTCCTCGACTTGTAGCTGACTGCACCTCTGCCCAGTGTAAACATGAAACCCGATCGTGAACGGCGTGTCTCACAGTCATTCCCCCAGTCTGCATCAGCAAAGCCTGTCAGTTGGAGAGTGTTGTCCGCACCCCCCCCCCCCCCAACGTCAGGCTCATGCTGGGAGACCCTTTGAGGTAGCGCAGCACCTTCTTAAGGGCTTGCATGTGTGCCACCGTGGGGTTAGCCTGCGCCGAGCCCAGAATGCTAAGCGCGGTTGAAATGTCCGGTCTAGTGCAAACGGCGGCGTATTGCAGACTGCCGAGCATGCTCGGGTAGATGTCCCGGTCCGCGCCCGTGAGGGGTACCGGTGTCTGTTTGGCGATGGCAGCCAAGAACCCAGGGTCCATGGGCAGACACGAGGGTTTGCAGTCCACCATGTCATGCTTGTCGAGCAGTTCACGCACGTATTTGCTCTGATCCAGGCTAATGGTGCGTGCAGCTCTGTCCCGTGTGATGTGCATGCCTATGATGTCCGACAGGTCGCCCTGGTCCTTGATGTCAAACCTAGATCGCACCAAGGCGGTGAAGGCCACCCGCCAGGCGGTGTTGTTGCACGCCACTGGAATGTCATCCACGTAGAGGGCAATCATGGCGAAAACCCCATCTGCCTCAAAGATGTAGATGCACGGGTCGGACATCAGCTGGCGCCATCCCTGAGAGACGAGCCAGTCGCGAAGCAGATAGTCAATCCCCTCGCGCTGGCTGCACCCCTTTGCGACAAACCGCGCCTTGTACCGAGAAACGGCACCAAGAAGCGTCTGTTTTGGCCTTATAAACCCACATGTTGTTGACCACGCGGCGTCCAGCAGGCAGGGGGACGAGATCCCATGTCTGATTAGACGTTAGGGAGTCGAATTCCAACTGCATAGCCTGCTTCCATTCCACCGCCTGTGGACTAACCAAAGCAGCCTTGTAGGATGTCGGTTCAACACAGACGCTCGCGGACACCAGAGCGACGTCTATTGTTGGTCCTTCAGAGCATTGATGACGTGGGTGAGCTACCATCATGGAGAGGTCTGGGAGAGGAAAGATGTCGTCCATGTGGTCAGACAGGTCGGTCTCACACGAGTCAGTGACACACACCCGCGGTACAGTGGACACGTGAGCAACGTAGTCCTCGAAATGAGCGGGCGGGCCGCGCAGGCGAGTGGGTCTGTCGACCTCAGTCACAGTCACAATGTCATCCGCATCTATGTGCAGGTCTGAGAGTGGGTGACTGGCAGGGGCAACAGACAAAGTCTCTGCATCTGCACACACATCGATCGACGAAGCGACGGGGTGGGATGACCCAAACCCGGGCACAAGTTCCTCAAACTTGACATGCACAGACGTTGTGATGCGCCGGGTTGCAGGGTTGTAGATACGATATCCCGGCGAGTTATGCGAGTACCCCACCATCACCCCTCGGAACGCCTTCATGCCGAGTTTCCGTCTCAGACTATCTGGCACCTTAGCAAATGCCGTACACCCAAACACTCGAAAGACAGACGCGTCCGGAACAGCGCCAGTCAAAAATGTGAGAGGAACCCCTCCGGATGGACCAACAGCGCGACTGTACGTGCGGTTACGGAGGTGGACCACCGTGCTGATCGCGCATGACCACATGCTATTTGGTACAAACATCGCATGTAACATGGAGGATGCGCAGTCGCGCAGAGTGCGCCACGGACGTTCCGCTTTCCCTAGCATGTGATGCGCGTAAGGGGCAGAGAACTGAATGCTGAACCCCAATCTTGTGCACATGAGTTGCGTGTTCGCTGCCTCGAACACCGAGTCCGAGTCAAATTTCAGAAACGGCGCAAAAACATGGTGTTGGGAGTGGAACCGGGCATGGGTGTGCCGCGCGTCCAGGAGAATGGTCTCGAGGTTAGCACATGTCTCATCCTTGGATTTCAGAAACCTAACCCACATGAAATTTGTGTGATGGTCAATGACCAGCAGACAACATTTCAGACCGTAAGGCGACGGGACACTGACAGGACCCCACAAGTCACACGACAGATGCTGGAGGGGGGCAGCTGGCTTCTGCGATGCTGTGCGGTTTTTAGGCGCAGACACAGCTTTGTTCAGGTTGCATGACTCACAAGAGAGATCATTTACAGAACTAGGCATAACAGGCACAGACGCCGTATTATGAGAGTGCTGAGCCTGAAGACTCTGCATGTTCAGATGACCCATACGACTATGTCACAAAGCAGCATCACACCCAGCAGCAAGTGCGACGGATTTCTGTCTAAAACTGTCTACGTCACGCGAGGACAGCCCCGCGCAGGCATGCGACCTCGGAAGGAGGTACAGTCCATTTCCCGACGGGATTAGCATCCCCATTCCTGTGGTGGCCAACAACATGCCGGAGTCAGTGTTGGTGGGAAAAGAAAACTCACACCCCGAGTGTTTTTGCATCCAGCTGACGCTCAGTAAACGACTGATACGCTGTGCAGACCGAGATGACAAATCAGGGGTATAGAGTGCATAAACGCGCCGAAAAACTGTTCGACCAAAAATCAGACAAATGGGAATGCGAACGGTTCCACTGCCCTGGACTGTGACACCGACACCACCGACAGTGTTGTTGCGGGTCGAGGGACGAAATTTCGAAAAAACCGATCGAAAAGACGTTAAGTTAACAGAACAAGCGGAGTCAACAACCCAGTAATCCGAGAGATCAGCAACATGAGCTGTAGCGGACGCGAAAGCAACAGAGGCAAAGGATGTACCGACCTATGTGTCGTCGTACTCGTCATGCATGTCATATTCCAGTGTGTCCTCAGCAGCAGCATCCCCCGCTTCAGTATCTCCCTCAGCAGGTAGGTCGCTGAGGTGAGCCGTGGGAGGTGGCTGTCCGGCGTACTTCTCCGCAATCTGTTTGCGCTTGGCCAGTGTCCAGCGGAGGACATCCGCATCTGGTGCCTTGCAGGTAGACCAGACGTGGTTTGGGTCCCCGCAGGCCCCACACTTCATGGCAAACTTGGACTTCTTCTTGTCCGAGGTCCAACCGCCAATCCCACGGCCACCCTGGCGCTTTCGGTCCGCAAGGAAGGCATTGACTGGATGTCCCGCATCAGCACTGTCAGGATGACTAGAGACGTCAGCGTCCATGTTATGCGCCTGATGAATGATGCTGCTCATTACCTTGTCGGCGGACAGGATAAAGTCGGTGTCAAAGGCATTAATGACACACTGTTTAGCCTGCCCATACTGCCCAACGTTAGAAAGGCCACGGATCAGGACCAGAGCGAGCACGTGCGGGTGAATCGCAGCAGAACCATCCTTTAGCTGCAGGCACTCGTTGAGTTCGTCAAAATGTTGTTTGACTGCGTGCACGTACGCAGAGACGGACTGTCCGGAAGCCTGACGCACCATAATACGGTCCAAAAGCGACAGGGTGCGGGATATGGACTGTGCGTCCAGTCTCTCGCATAGTAATTCCCAGGCAGCCGTTCCGCACTGAGGTCGTCCAGCTGGAACACTTGCGATTGCTTGTGCAGCAACTTTATTATGTCTGCAGCACTGAACGAGCATAGCGTGCGCGAACCGCTGAGCGATTGGATTCAGGGGAACACCGGAGGAGGACAGAGCCAGGTGAGGAATCAGTGCGGCGCCCTTGATAGACAAGAACGACAGAAAGTCGCGCTTCCATGTTTTAAATTCCCCCGCCTTAGGCATGAGCGAAGCTTCCAAGCAGAACGACCGAGAGAACGAGTCACCATCGAAGTTGTTACCCCAGTCAGCCGTCATGGCAACAAATCCCGGGTCGATCGTGTGTCGACGACCGATTGTGCCAGAATGTGTTGGGTCGTGTACAGGAGCAGGCACGAAGGCCCCAGTAGGCCTATATGGGCCGTCTGCAGGTCGGTTCCCCCCCGAGTCGATAGCGGTCGGGTGATCGCGTAGTGCGTCCCGACGGAGTAGCTCCGACTGCGTCCGGGCCTGGTCGTCCATACGCGCGTTGAGTAGTTGCAACTGCTCCATTACCAGTCGAATACTGTCGCCGGCTGAGTCGACCGACAGAGTGTCGCACGTACCGGAGTCGGCAGCCGAGTCGGCGGCCGATGCGGTAGGTGCCGGTTTCGATTTTGGCGCCATTCCAAGATAAAAACAAGTACCCAACCGGACAGTGGAAAAATCCACTAGCGGTAACTGTGCCTAACGGCGGTATACAAAGAGACGGCCTGATGCCCACTGACCCCTCGGCATGTAGCCCCGGGGTGTCTCAATGCACCTTTTCCGTATCCTCCACCCAGTGTGGGGCACGGTGACAGCCAAGGCAATAACATGAAGGTGTATACGTCCGCTGCGCTAAGTTACGGCTGATGCTGTCGTGCACCTTGTGTATGGGTATTCACCCTCACAATGCTCCCCCCTTCCCCACTCCAGCTTGGACCTGTATGCACCCTGTCCGCACAAGCGAGTGCGCTTGTGCGGTTGGCTAGGTCGTCGAGGCGTAGAGTAGAATATAGCCGTGGTAGGCTAGAGTAGATCCGAAGGTTGCGGGACTGTTCCGGAGAACAGAATTAAAAAGTGAAGAAATAAAAGTAAAAGTAAAGTAAGGTGTAAAGTATAATTATTTTTGAAAATATGGTTGGCGTTGCCTTCGGGCGAGTTTCCAAGTTGCACGCCGAACGACACTGCTGTCTGGCGTATCCTTCAGGTGGAGGGCTCCATGACCTGTTAATCGTGGTATGCACGGTTCGATAAGGAAGACATTGTAACTTGCGGTGTGCTGGTTACAGGTACGCTACACAACCAGCCTTGGGTGACGGCTGGTGTTGAGACAAGAGAAGTGACTTTTGCTATAGCTGTAAGCTGTCTATACGCTAGTTCGTGATATCGTGCTCAGGCACTCTAGATGATGTCATGTACATAAGGACTTCTATCAGAGCATACATTAGCTCTCTGTAACTAATCTACATTAGGAATTACTTACAACAGCGTCGAGCACCGACGACGTAAGGAGTGTGAGGGGGACGCCCCCATTAGGTCCGACCGATCGACTGTACGTGCGGTTGCGAAGGTACACAACAGTGATGACAGCGCACGACCACATGGATTTGGGAACGGCCATGTTGTGGAGCATCGCCGATGCATTGTCCATGATAGTGCGCCAAGGACATTCGGCTTTGCCGAGCATGTGGTGGGCGTATGGGGCAGAGAACTGTACCCCGACGCCGAGGTGTGCGCACATCCGGCGAGTGACAGCAGTCTCAAACACAGAGTCGGAGTCAAACTTGAGGACCGGTGCGAACGCGCTCGTCTGGGAGTGATGGCGGGCATGCAAGTGTTTGATGACCAAGAGGATGGTTTCCAATTCCGAACATGCGTCGTCTTTAGACTTAAGGAATCGTACCCACATGTAGTTGGTGTGGTGGTCGATGACGAGCAAGCATTAGCGGAGGCCATGTGGGGAGGGGACATTGACCGGGCCCCAGAGGTCAGCGGACATGTTAAGGAGGGGGTGGGATGGCTTCGCGCAAGCGGCTGTGTTGCGTGGTGCATCTGTGGCTTTGTAAAGTAAGCAAGAGTCGCAAGAAACTTTGTTTACGGTGCTAGCTAACACATGGCTAGTCGGGACACCGTGAGTATGCTGGGCCTGAAGGCTTTGCATGTTCAGGTGGCCAAACCGACGGTGCCACAGGACGGGATCACACTGGGCAGTAAGGGCAACCTGAGGTGAGGGGTCAAGTGCCGCCGGTGCGCGGATGGGCTTGAAGGGAGGTCCGGCTGGTGGGGAAGGAGGTAGAGACCGTTTCCGGACGGTTCTAGCACACCCATGCATGTGGGTACCAAAAGCAAACCAGTGTCAGAGTTGGAGGGGAAGACGAATTCACATCCGCTGTGAGTTTGCATCCCGCTGACACTAAGTAGTCTGCCGATACGCTGTGCGGAGCGAGATGATAGGTCAGGGGTGTAGAGTGCATACACAGTGCGGTGAATGAGCTCGCCAGAGGCAAGTCTGACAGAAATCCGCACTGAGCCACTGCCCTGAACGTCAACGCCGACACCGCCCACGCGAGAGGGAGCGGAGGGGGGCGTGAATTTCACGAAGTCATCTCGGAACGCGGTGAGGTTAATCGAGCAGGCGGAATCAACGACCCAAAACTGTGACAGGTTACGACCCGGGGCGAGGGAAGAGGAGAATGCCACAGAGCTGAAAGGGACACTCACCTCGTCGTCATCGTAGTCATCAGCGCAGTCCTCAAGGGTGGGTAGGCAGTCGGTGTCATCAGCGGGGGCGTCGTCGGCAGGGACGTCGCTCAGTAGCGCAGCGTGAGCAGAGGTGGTGCCACCGGCGGCGCCGTACTTCTGGACGGTCATCTTACGCTTGGCGAGATTCCACTTTAGGATAGCGTCATCCGTGGCAGTGCAGGCGGACATGAGATGGTTGAGGCTGCCACAAACGCCACACTTGTTGGGTCGATGGCCGCGAGGATTACGGTGTGGTTGGCCTCGACCGCTGTGCGAGCCGCGGCCCGCAGCGACGAACGCGGAGATGGGAGGGGGTGATATGGCCGGAGCGGGCGTGTCCGGGGCAGGGTCGTCGTCCATGTTGTGCGCGAGGTGGAGAATGTTGGCCATCACTTCATCAGCCGACAGGAGGTAGTCCGTGTCAAAGGCGTTGATGACGCATTGCTTCGCCTGACCGTGTGGGCCGCCGCTGGAAATACCGCGCAGCATGAGGAGACCGAGGTTGTGGGGGTGGATGGCAGCAGAGCCATCAACCATTTGGCATGTGTCGTTGTAGTCGTCAAAGGTCTGGCGCATGTAGTGGACATAGTGTGTGAGTGACTGACCATGGCGTTGTCTGACCATCAGGTTGTCCAGGAGGGACAAGGAGCGAGCAAAAGACCGACAGTCGAGGCGTTCACACAGGATGTCCCACGCGGCAGCGGCGCAGTCAAGGCGGGCTGGAGAAACGCATTTCATCGCCTGGTCAGCGCGCTGATTCGCGTTGGCTGCATGGAGAAGCAGCGTGTAGGCGTAGTGCTGTGCTCGTTCGTCGAGCCAAACGCCGGAGTCGCGTATGGCCAGCTGTGGAATGAGATATGCGGCCTTGATGGAGAGGAAATTAAGGAAGGTCCTCTTCCATTGCTTAAAGTCCGTGGTCGGGCCCATGACGGGGACCGACATCTTCATGGACCGGTTGAGGGTGTCCTTGTCGAAGCCGGGGGCTTCGTGTGCCGCCCGGCCGATGACCACCGGGTCAATGGTGGGGCGACGACTGCCACGGGTGGCGGGGTCGCCACGCTGGACTGGGGGAGAATGCCGGCCATGGAAGGGAGGAGGTGGACCACCGGGAAAGGGAGAGCGGCCGGCCATGGTACGCGGCGGGCCGTACGAGTGCGGGTGGTCACGGTAGGGGGGGACGAGGTGAGAGGGCGCCTCCGGGATGTGAGGGCCAGGGTGGTGAAGGGCATATCCAGCCGGGGGGAAGGGGGGTGGTGGTGGGAGGTGATCAACCTGGAGGGCGTGACGCGAGGGGTCGTAGTGCGCATCGGCACGCGAGGGCTCGCGGGGCGCATCGGGACGGCGCTGTGCGACTGTGGGGTCGCCAACGGGAGCTGCAAGAGTAGCAGCAGCGAAGACTATTTCTGCGTCCGGTGGGACGTATCCAGGCTGGGGATGCACAAGCAGGGGGAGGGTGTGTACGTCGTGGCTGTCCCGGACGGGTTCGAGCTGAGCATCGTGGCGGCGCTGAGCTACAGGGGGGTACGGATTAGCACCCGCATGAGCAACAGCAGCAGCCTCGGCCGACTGCGAGTCGAGGCGAGCGGTAATGCGCGCCATTTGCGCAACGAGCAGCGCGAGAGTATCCGGGGGGGGATCGAGGGTGCTCTCCTGAGAACCTGAGTCAGAGGAGTCAGGGGGTGAAACATGCGGAGAGTCTACAGAGCGAGTTTTCGGCGCCATTTCGACAGAGGGCGGAAAAGAAAGAGCTGAATAAAATACAGGCAGCGGTAAAAACCGCTAGCCGGACTCGTGCCTAACAGTGGTTTGAGAGAGACGGCCTGATGCCCGCCGACCCCTCGGCATGTAGCCCCGGGGTGTCTCAAAGCACCTTGCTTTATCCTCCACCCAGTGTGGGGCACAAGTCGAGGCCAAGGCCATGATAGGTGGAGCGCTGCGTTGGCGGCTGAGTCGCTAAGATAATATAAAAATAAAAAAGGTAAGCTACGGCTGTCGTGCAACATGTGGATGCGTATTCACCCGATTGTGCGCCCCCCCGTTCTCCCGCTTGGACATGTGTGCACCCTCTCCACACACGACGAGTGCTTCGGTGTGGGTGGCTGGCTATCGCCGTCGAGTGGCTGACTTAAGAGGGGTGGTGGCGGGTTTTAAATCGCAGTTTATACTGGCGATACCGCCGACTACAAGGTGAAAGTACTAGGTGTCTATAGAAACTTGCCTTCTGCGGGAGAGCTGTCGATCGTGGCTCGTCGAACCAGGTTGTCGCGCGTGAGTGACGTGAGGCGGGGGCCCATAACCTGTTGAACCATGCAAACACAGTTAGTGTGGAAGATAACTTACGCAAACGTAGTTAAAGTCACAGTCCCGCAAACGGAACAATTACGGCGACAACCAGCCTATATGCGTGGTGTCGGGACAACATAAGTGTGAGAGTTGTAGCCTAGCGACAGCTCTGTACCGAGTCAAACAGTTTATCGGTATGTCCGATCTAGACATGTACTAATCATATTTAGAGTAGCTTACAATAGCTATCTGCAACTAATACGTATACGGTACTACTTACAACAGTGACCCGCCGCGCCGATTCTTGCTCCCCGACATCTTCCTTCATGAGACATCGTGTGCGTCGAAGATGGCGGGAGTGGGAGATCATCGGCGCGAGCGGCCAAGTCCTAAGTTGGATCCGCCATGGTGTGCGCGTCAAGTTCAAACACGGCACACGCCCAAGGTCTTTCAACCACGGCATCTCTATGCTCGATGCTACACCAGCCCAACTCGAGTTCCTAGACTCGGAACTACCACGCTTCGAGGCTTGCGGAGCGTGGGAGTGCTTAGACAACTCTCGCTACGTCTCCCGGATGTTCTTAGTGCCCAAGCCCGGACACAACCAGTGGCGCCTCATCATCGACATGCGAGAACTCAACCGCTACTGCTCGACGTTCAACATGACCTGCGAGACACTAAAGCACCTCCGTCACCTATCTCGTCCCGGCGACTATTTCGTCTCTCTGGTTCTCACCGACGGGTACTACACTCTTGGCATCCGGGAGGAAGACCGCGACTACTTCACGGTCAACTACCGTGGCACCCTGTGGCGCCTCGCTTGCCTTCCGATGGGCTGGTCGGGCTCAACATACTACTTTTGCAAACTAACGTAGGTCTTTACGAACTACCTGCGTCGTCCCCCGCCTCCTACGCCGGCATCTACACCAGTACACGCGCGCCCGTAAAAAACAATCCTCCGGAACGCCCGATGGCGCGGTACGCGACTACTCCCCTACATAGACGATTTCCTTTTCTTGGCCGACTCGTACCACGACGCGTTGCTCCTTCGCCAGCGCGTCGAGGCCCTACTTAACCGGCTAGGCCTCCAGCGCAACCCCAAGAACGGCGTGTAGACGCCCACGCAGGTCGGCGATCATTTGAGCTTAACAATGGACCTACAGCTCGGCATGTTCCGCGCCCCGCCCAACCACTACGACGCGACCTCGAGTGGTGGCGTACGGTGCCCAACCAGAATAATGGGCGCTCCATATACAAGCCCATCGAGACCGCCTACCTCCACGCCGACTCCAGCGACTACGGCGGGGGAGCCGTCTTGAACGACGACTCCAACTACCAAGCCCGCGGTTTTTGCAGCGCTACAGACCGGCTACATCACATCACATGGAAGGAACTTCGAGCGGTCCGACTCGCCGTCGAGTCGTTTCGACCCCAACTGAAAGTCCGGCACGTCCTACTACACGAGGACAACACAAAAGTGGTCGCCGCGCTCACGAAGCTCACCTCCCGGTCGCCAGCTATGATGACCGAGCTACGCCGCGTATGGTACCTGCTCGACACCAACGACATCCATATCCGCCCGCGCTACATCCGGTCAGCCGCGAACGTGTGGGCCGATACTCTAAGTCGCGAATTGGATACCGAGGACTGGCAACTCAACCCGCGCCTATTCGCGCACCTACAGGCCCGGTGGGGGCCCCACACTATCGACCGTTTCGCGTCCATGCAAAACGCCCATCTCCCACGGTTCAACAGTTGGTGGCGAGACCCGCAGTGCGAGGACGTCGACTGCTTACACTTGCCAGATGCAGCTTGGCGACGCGAAAACAACTATTGCAACCCTCCATGGACCGCCTTGCCAAAACTCGCCGCCAAGCTCGGCCAATCACAAGCACCGGCGACCGTAGTCGCCCCTTCATGGCCGAACAAAACGTGGTACCACGCTTTGCAGCGCCTCGCCACCGCGACGATACACTTCCCTGCGGCGCGCGACATGTTCTTTCCCGTCATGCTAGGGACGCACGAGGGGGTCGGGCCACCCGCTTGGAGCATCGTGGCTTTTCGACTAACACCCCCTCCCACCCGACGCGGGGCCATAGGCAGAGCGCTACGCCCCGCCCCCGTGTGGTCTACCGCACCCCCGGTAAACCCGCCCCGTACCGGCCCGCCCCGCTACCGCATGCAGATGAACTCAACTCGCGCCCCCTGGTCTGCCTCTCTGCCTAAGACGCATCACTCCCTCTTAGGGACCGAAACTCTCGGGGTAATGGCCGTCATCCTACTCAGCAACTCACTAGCGCCGTCTACGTACGCTAATTACGATAGCGCCATGCGCCAGTTTTTCGCTTTCTGCACAAAGGAAGGAATTACCCCATTACATGCCATGCCAGCCTCTATGATTCGCTACACCGCGGTAGCGAATCATAGGTCTGGTTAGGTCTGCTCGGCACCGTCGCCGCGGGCTCCCTACAACCTTACTACTCAGCGGTAAACAAGTTCTTCCGCGACCACCAACGTCCACCTATCGCGGTCGGGGAATTGCTAGCCGACGCGAGGCGCGGCCTCGAAATGTTGCAGCACCGCCTCGTCCCGGCCGACACGAGACTCCCGCTACCCGCTCTCGTCGCCCTCGACATCTTACTGGCCGCTACCACTATACGCGACGACCTTGCGTGGTCGCCCGCTACCCTACCGCTACTCGAGCGCTTTCGCGCCTGCCTGGCGGTGTGCGTCAACTACACATTTTTTCTTCGCGCAGAAACAGGCGCCCGCTGCCTGACCGGAGACCTCACCGTGGACAAACCCTCTCAGCAAATTTGCTTGTTTGTACGCAAGTCCAAAGGAGACCATCGTCGCGATACCCGCGACAAACTCGTGCTAGTGGTACCGATACCCGCGAACCCCCTCTTAGCCGACCTACTTGACTACTACATTCAGCGACGCTACGCTTTCTGCGCAACCTACTACAAGCGCCCACCCCCTCCCGCTTCCTGGAGCTTCTCACCTGCTGAAGCCTCCGCCGAATGGGGAGCCGCGTCCACACTTTCCGCCTTGCTCGCCCTCGCACTCCGCATAATCAACACCGCCGCTCCCTCCGGCTTCAAGTGGACATCGCACAACCTCCGGAAAGGGGCCGCGTCCGTTGCGAGCTGCATCGGCGCCCCCCTCCTCCTGATCAAATACATGGGTGGCTGGGCCAAAAACAGCTCCGTGACCGATGGAAAGTATATTGGCCCAACCATGACCCCGACACCTGCTGCTTGGCGTTTCTTCGGCTGGCTCGCCCCGTCCCCACCGCAACACTAATTTTGGTTGTGCAAGCCTTTGGCTTTAGGTTCCTGGCAAAACGTGCCCTAGGGTAAATGGTCAGACTGATTTAAATCTAGAGGTTTGCATATTTAACTCCCATGTGTACGGGGCAGTGATACTAGCGGTTACTGTTACCGTTAATAGCGGCGCGTCGCACCTGCAGGGCAACCACCTTGCCTTGGCAGTTAGACGCGACCAACGACCTCCCCAACGGTCAGCTCTAGCTAGTCCTCGCCTCATAAGCCGGAACTAGCCACGAGCCTAGCACTCTCTGCTTTCGCGCTCAGCCAATCTAGGCTTCGCGCGAACCCACCCACCCAACCCTATAATCCTGCGCTAATCGTCCCCCATGCCCCGCCTGTGGGTGTCTTTTGGCCAAATTGTAAGCAAGCTACAATATTTGGCAAAAGTTTCCCCGGGGTAAAACATGCAGAATAAATCAAGGCAACGCGCGCTGAGAATGCAACACGTGGAGGCGACAAGCTGCGCCTCACGCTCATTACCTCACGCGTTCATATTCCCGTTTAATATATTCGACGTGCAATTCCCTTAGCGTTAATAATATGAGCAGGAAAAAGGGGGGAGGAACCAAAAGATAAACGGCAAGATTGACAAGAATTCTTAATTAACTCCTTTTCAGCGACATATAAATGTCAATCAAGCTCCGCGCGCCATCAAGTGCTCGTAAGATTTTGTTACTGCAGCATTGGTGACCACCTGAGATTCAATTAGCCACATCAGGTACCGTATCAGGCGGGGCAGGCGGCAGCTGTACGACGCAGCGCGCGGTAGCTGTCAACATGTGCTGTCAACAGGTTTATATACTGAACCAGGTTCGGTACGGCACCTGTACAGGTACTTCATCGTCATTTGCCGATGATGCCATATATGCAGACGACAGATTATAAAAAGGCGGGAGAACAGGTACGGGAGGCGGTAAAAGGCGCGTCACAACAGAACCAAGTTCGCGCGCGCAAAGTGTATAACTAAGCGAGCACCGGCGTTGGCCTCGACCCCGCGACTAGAAACACCTCAAACTTATAGCTAAGGCTCCGCGCACGAGACGGTAGTGTAGCCTCGTACCGAATCACTGAGCCGACAGATATTTGCAAATACAATGTCAACGACTCGTCCTGCTGCTATGGGTCAGGCGGTGCTGCTATCGGTGCTGGCAGTGCTTGCGTTTAGTACGCAAAGGTCCACTGCGTGCAGCATAATGACAGTTCCGAACTGTAACCCGACTATTAGCCCCCGCGTCGCGGGATGCCAGGCTCCTGCGGTTGTACTTGCGGAAGTGACTCAGGGAGTTCCACGTGTATTTGAATTCATGCCGTCGACGGTCGGGGTGCGCGTGACGGAGGTGCTGAAGGGGGCGTGCGAGGGTTGGCCTGCGCCGCCGTTCGAGACCACGATCTCCGGGTTTTACCCATGCTGCGTCTGCCGAACGGAACCACCAGTGGAAGGCAGCGAGATGATTTTCTTTGTGGAAGAGGTTGAAAGCATCTCACCCAATGCCACTACCGTGCCCGCTTTCGAACTTGCCTTGGACTGGCTGGGCAGTGGGTACCGTCGAGGAGCTGAAGCTGACGCGGTGATGCAAGGGGTCGCGGACGGCCAGGAGGGGATCGACTGCGAGGAGGTGTACTGCCTGGAGAACCCTTTCTGCGTGGACGAGCTCGATGGGAGGGACTGCCCGAGCATTACTGGGGTGAACGCAACTGACGGCCCCGAGAGTTATCCAAGAATGTTGGGACGCTAATACTCTTGACTCGACGTTTTTTTTAAGAAGGTCAAGCGAGTTTTTATCACCATTCGCCGTGTACTGCGCGCACTGGCAACGACACACAGAGTGAGTTGCAGGCACGGATGGCACCATGGGCAGCGATGTTGATACAAGCTCTGCCTGGAATTGTGCAAATTAGATAAGCAAAGATCGTCGTCCAATTTGCATTTCAGCAACAAGTATTCTATTTTAGTGTAAATATTTTGTGTTTTTTTCCTTATATTGTTTCAACGGCCCCGATGCTCCCAATTTCTTCCATAAATTATCCGGGTCCAACAGCAAGTTGTTTTACGCACCCATGGTCTTCAGCTACCACCGCCTGGAGCTACTCACGTTTCTGCCGGGCATCCTTGCTGATTCCACGCATGCCACGTCTCGCAGTCGACGCATCTGCGAGTTGGATGTGTATTGTTTTCACGGATGCGCTTTACGTATCTACTGAGAATGGAACTCAATATTTTTCAAAGTGTCAGAACTAGCATTGCATTACCTAGTGCTTATGTACAAGGTAGCTAGTCCTTATCTTAGTACTTAGTGTTGCACTAACAGCGGTACTCTATTTCCCCGTTAGTGGCGGTCGGCCGGCCCTCCCGGTGCCTTCGCCGGCCGCCATCTCTCTCGTTTCACTTCCTTTGTCCCCACTGTTGGCCCCCTAGCGGGGCCGGCTAGACTACCCGTGTAACCATAACTTCCAAACTCCAACATGTTATGGGCCCCCTACAACGTTACCCGGGATAGTCAGACCTCCGAAATACGGCAGCCCCAAGTAGGAGAAGAGCGTGCAACCCAGATACTCGCTTTGAAGTCAACACCGACGCTAGCCGCCCAAGGTCCCCCGTGGCCGCCCTAGGCTAGCAGTACCGCCTCCGCCACCCAAGGAGAAGAGCGTGCAACCTGGATACTCGCTTGAACTACCACTACCGACACCAGCCGCCCATGGTCACAGATGGCCGCCCTAGGTTGGTTGTCTACACCACCCTGCTCACAGCTCACCGATGCTATGGACCGGATCTGGTTTCAAAATCAAATTCAAACCGATTCGCGAAAATTCGGCCCGCGCGTACTTTAAATAGTACTGTTTTTTTTTTCCCGAGGCAACGCCGCAACGCTCATCTGACAAAGCGAGGTTCTAACCTTGCCCACGGCGAAGGGGGGGGAGTCGACACGATAGCGCCCGACTATTCTTTTCGGGTGCCTACACGCTTGTGGCAGCCCTGTTGGCTTTTCCCCGTCCTCGCCGGTCGCTCTCATGCGATAGCTAATTCGCCCGTGGACGGTTTTCCCGCTACATGTCAGACTATTACATTAAGCAGTACATTTGGACCAATTTATTGTCGGCAACTCGCCGGTAGCATCCCGTTCCTGTGAGCACATGTAGCGTCACCTACCCGGCCTGAGATACCGCAACCCGAACAACGCCTACGACCAAGATGACTCCTTCCTTGAAGACAAGCAAGGGCGACGACACGACCTAAGCTACCTTGAGGGGAAGTGTTAGAACTAGCATTGCACTACCTAGTGCTTATGTACAAGGTAGCTAGTCCTTATCTTAGTACTTAGTGTTGTACTAATAGCGGTACTCTATTTCCCCGTTAGTGGCGGTCGGCCGGCCCTGCCGGTGCCTTCGCCGACCGCCATCTCTCTCGTTTCACTTCCTTTGTCCCCACTGTTGGCTCCCTAGCGGGGCCGGCTAGACTGCCCGTGTAACCATAACTTCCAAACTCCAACACAAAGCAACCGTGATATGCAAGTCGCGGCCACACCACACTTCGATTCTTCGAGCCCCTCGCACTCAATGTTTCAAACTGCGATATGTATAGCTGGAGGTGTCTCGAAGACGTTTTCAATCGACACCATTTTTCAAGCTCATCATCGCACGCAGTCCTTCATAACTGTGCATCTGAGCCAAATGGGAAGTAGCGTCGCAAGCTAAATGTAAACACAAATCTGTTATGTTCCGTTCTCCTTTGTTGTTGCTGTCGTTGCAAGTGAGAGTGCACATGGAGAAGGATGGAAAAGGTGTATCACTATTTAGTGTGTTAAAATTAGAATGTAATCAAACAAGGGAAATGGTAAATGGAGTATGACACCTCCCTTCACTACACTAGCTAGGCGTACATGATAGGTCTAGCTTGGGTACCTTTCGCCTGCTCTCGCGTGGTTCTCGAGATATGATGCGCTAGGGCTTTCGTACCTATCTAAACGAACTGGCAACGCGGCTTGTTTGCATCTAGAAATCATACCATAGCGCTGTGTAACAAAAATGATCAACTATGCGTCATGTACGTACCAAGAGGTACTGGAAGAATAGCATCGTAAAGTACCCGCCTCGAACTAAATTGCATTGGCGATGTAACCCCCGGACATCCTTCCGATGGAAAAGTACAGATCAAATTAGTAACGAGTACATGTACAATGTCCTTTGATGTAGTAATGTAATGTTACATGAGAGCACTCGTTACACGACCGCCGGCGGCGCAACGGCGGGTGGTATTGGCGGCGGCGTAACAACCGCCAACGCCGCAACGGAGGGGGGTGCGCTCACATACCGGCACTTTCTCTACTACCATGAGGTGGGCGTTGGTAACCATGTAGCCGTGCCATGCTTGACTCGGTATGGGTAGAGCTCTCTCTGCCCATCAACAAGCCATACTGCCGTCGAGCCGTCCCGGAGGGAGGAGACAGACGTCAAGAGCAAAGGATGACAATCGATGACGGCATGGTTTCCGGCGGCGATCCGCACGATTTGGCGCCGCCAAAATAGCCATGTACGGAGGTGTGGCGGTTAGCCTCTGAAAGCTAAACGCTAGCACAAATCTGTTCTAGTCTGGATGGCAATTGATGTTGTCGAGAGGCAATTGATGAAAGATGTTTCACTGCTGTACTTGGGCAGTAGATGTTGTAAATGAACAAAGGAATTGTTAAAAGGTTCTGTCACCTCCCTCTACTGCACTGGGCTTAAATAGGTTTCAGCCCAGACTAATCACGCCTGCAAGCTACGCTTACGTGTCAGGCGTTAGTGCTGCTCAACCGTCGTCATCCGCCTCGAGACGCGGCCTGCCTAGCATTGGGTCTCACGACGCGGCTCCTTCTGCATTGGAGAGCTCGCTCTGGCGCGTCATCTGGCTGGTTAGATTAATTATGCATATCTGTACGTACCGGGAGGTACTGGTCGTACTGTAGCATCAGCACCATTACAATATTGCAGTAGCGACGTACCCACGAGTATACGTCCATCCTGTGGAAAAGCACGAATTGATATCCGTAACGAGTACCTGTACAATGTCCTGCAATGTACTGTTGCAGGACTGTACTCGTCACACTCGTACCCTCCCCCTCTTGACAGATCAATGAGGCCGCCGCGAGGCAGACCTCCGTGGTTCTTGGCTCCTTTACTGAAGCAGTTACTGGGACTCAGGAATGCGCGCTGGGTGAGCGTGCATGAAGTCAATGTACGCCTGAGTCTTGGCGAACTTGCGCCATTGGGGCGTCTCCAAGAATTCTTGTAACGCAACTGTTCGATGCACCTCGTTCAAACGGTGCCAGACAGGTGGAATGTCGTCATCACTGAAGTGCGTCATGAAGAGCAAATATTTGCCTCGTCGTCCAGGTAACGACTTGATGCACACAGCAGAGATGTGTGAGACGTCGAACTCCTCGTCGTCTCCTTCAGGGACAGTCACCGGGACAGCTGGTCGTAGCAGAGCGGTAGAGCAGGGTCTTAAGTTGTTAACGTGGAACACAGGATGTAAGCGTACTGTCGCTGGTAGTTTCAATCTGTAACTGTGTTTTCCAATCTGCTCCTCCACTGGAAAAGGGCCAAGCTGTCTGTCTCTGAGTTTCCTGTTCGGTTGTCCTCTGAGAAAAAGATTTGCTGTGACGACTGACACCTTGTCTCCCTTAGCGAAGTGTGGCGCTGTAGACTGTTCTGTGCGCGCTTGCATCTCGTCCTTGTGTAGCTGTAACACTGAGCGTACCAGGGTGTGCACTTCCTGTAACAATCTCAACCGTTCTGTTGCGTCTTGCGAAAAAGGAATCGATGGTCGCATGCTGAAGAGCAGGTCAGGAGGCTCCTCAGGAGAAAAACCAAAGTTAGCCTCGAACGGTGTGTGCTCAATTCCGAGTGCACGCGAAGCGTTGTACGCAAACTCCACTTGCGGTAAAAGTGTCGACCAGTCAGAGCCATCATAGCAACAGAAGCAACGAAGAAGCTGCTGAAACGTGCTGTTCACGCGCTCTGTCAGTCCGTCTGTTTCTGGGTGTCGGCTGGTAGACATGTTCAGACGCGTTCCAAGGCGTCTCCAAAGTGTCTGCCAGAAGGCGCTGACAAATTTCGGGTCGCGGTCGCTGATCAGCACACGGGGCAGTCCATGTAAGCGGTAGACTCCCTGTAAAAACAAAGTTGCAGTTTCTTCGGCAGTAATCGACTCTGTGCATGGCAGAAAATGGGCCATTCGAGTTAGATGGTCTACTACAATCAGCACACTGTTAAAGCCGTTGCTCTCAGGCAAGTGTGTCAAGTAGTCAAGACCAACTGTGTGCCACGGTCTGGGTGGAACAGGCAATGGGTAAAGAGTCGCGGCCATCTGCGGTCGAATCTTCGCTCGTCGGCACACGACGCAGCGTTCACAAAAATCTTTCACGTCTTGGCGGATTCGTTTCCACCAGAATCTGTCGAGTGCTTTAGCAAGAGTGCTAGCAACTCCTCTGTGACCAGCTGACGAACTTTCGTGCAGCTCTGTGATCAATCTCAGTCGGAGCTCAGAGTTCTGTGGAATACAGAGGCGATTGAGACGCCAAAAGTACCCATCTCTGGCTTCTATCCGGCTGTCTCTTGTCCACTCACCATCGTCCCCATAAAACGAATCTCGTGAGAACCCCTCGCGAATGAGATCAGCGAACTCAGGGCTCAGCTGCAACGCGTTAACAGTCAGTGAATTTAACTGTGCGTCTTCAAACAGCAGCTGGGACTTCCGTCGTAATTCTCGATCTGACGGAACCTCGCCATCCCAAAATAAGGGTACTGTGGCCTGAGGTACGAAGTCTGGACGCCGGCTTAACGGGTCAGCTTCGTTCAGAGCTCCCTTGCGATATGCAAGTGTCATCGAGCCCACAAACGGTTGCAAATCCCGCAGGTATCTTGCTTGCCGCTTGTTCAGCCTGTTGTTCGGTTGCCTGAGCAGATGTCGCAGTGTGTCGTGGTCTGTTACGACAAGGAACTTAGAACAGCCTTCAAGATAGCACCTCCAATGCTTGACAGCTTCGCATACGGCCAAAGCTTCTAAGTCGTACGCAGAGTAAGTGTTACCACGCTCAGCTGGATTCAGCTTACGCGCCCAGTAAGAGACTGGTTGAAGACCGCCTCCTTGGTCTTGCAACAGGACTGCTGCAATCCCCACTGTTGAAGCATCTGTAGCTACGGTGAACGTCGCGTCCGAGCCGACCTCCGGAAGGATCAGGCATGGCGCGGAAATGAGCCGTAACTTGAGAGTCTCGAAGGCTTCCAAACAGGCAGGCGTCAGCGTAACCTTCTGTGGCTGGGACTTCCGCAGTAAGTCCGTCAATGGAGCCGTAAGGTCGCTAAAATGGTGTATAAATCTCGCATAGAAGTTGCAGAACTGTACGAAACTGCGAACCTCCTTCTGCGTCTTGGGCACTGGCCAGTCTGCAACGGCCTCGACTTTCTTTGTGGAAACCGAAATTTTCCCGGCTGACACAGTGTAGCCCAGATACTCCATTTCTTGCAATCCGAAAAAGCATTTCTTAAGGCGTAATTTCAGCCCTTCCTCCTTGAATCGCTGTAGCACTAGACGTAGGTGCTCCAGGTGCTCTTCCAGAGTTCGACTGTAGATACAGACGTCATCCAGGTAGACTGTCACGAACTTATGTAAAAAGTCGCGAAGAATGTCGTTCATCATCCTCTGAAATGTGGCTGGTGCATTGCACAGCCCAAACGGCATGGCGACCCATTCCATTAAGCCATCAGGGGTCTGAAAAGCCGTCTTGTGAACGTCCTGATCACGCACTCGAACTTGCCAGAATCCAGAAGCGAGGTCGAGGTGTGTGTAAAAATTCGCGTCCTTAAGTTCGTCCAGTGTGTCATCCACTCTCGGAAGTGGGTAGGCGTCCTTACGCGTAACCTCGTTAAGGCCACGGTAGTCAATGCACAGTCGTAGCGAGCCATCAGCCTTTCGCACAAAAAGAATTGGCGAGCCGAACTCACTGTAGCTGGGGCGTATCAAACCAGCTTCCACTGCGTCTTTAAGCTGTCGATTAAGCTCAGCGCGCTCTGCCGGTGACAATCGGTTCAGACGTTGACGTCGCATCGGGCCAGTTGTGTCAATGGGGTGATCCCACTGTCGGCTTACTGGCGGAGAGTCGACAGGTTGCAGTAACTCCGGGAAGTCTTCAAAGAGTAACGACCGGAAGTTGTCACGTTGTTCTGCTGTTAGTTCCTCTCCAGTGTGAAAGTCTGTTGTTTGGTCGGCAGCTGACGTAAGTTCAATGACGTAAAAATCAGCATGACGTCCTCTGCTGCGGCGCGTCTTGCGCATGAGCTTTTGAACTTTCGTAGATGACAGTAGCAGACACTCAGGGCGTCGTTCCTCGAGTGTAGTCTCCACAGCTGTACCGTCCATCAGTGTAAAAATTCTGGTTGTACCAAATTGTAAAGAGGCCTGTTCGTCATCAAGCCATGGTAAACCCAGGATTAAATCAGCTGTACGTAAATCACGTAAGACGTAGAAAAGTCCGGTGAAACTCGTGTCGAGCCAGCTCAAAAGTGACGTCGCAGACTGTCGTAGAAGTCACTCGTTGTCCATTAGCGAGTCGAACTGGGGTTTTACTCGCAGACTTCCGAGTCTGTAAAGCAAAGCGTCGTACAAAGTCCTCTGACACAAAATCAAGTGTCGCAGCACAGTCCACTAATCCAGAAATTTGGTGTCCGCCATCAGGAGTTTTCACAGTCAGCTCAGTTCGAATTAACGGGCGAGCTTCCGTGAGGTCAGTCAGTAGTGCTGTAGCTGGCGAGGAAAATTGTTGCAGCGTAGCGATGGACTGTTCCGAGTCGTCTGTTGGTACAGGTACCGAGTCGGGTTGATCAGGTGCTGTAGATTCTGAAGAGTCGTTAAACGCACAATCTGCGTCGACTAACCACAGCTGTACAGGCCAAGGGGCTGGAGCAACCACCTCCTGTTGCGCTGGGTTCTCCAGTGACTGACGTGTAAAAAGCTGTGTCCTTGCTGGGAATTCTTGATAGAGTTTCCAGTGCTTAGTCACCTGAGTAAATTTCGCCCACTTCGGTAGTACAAATACAGCCATCGTAGATGTCGGAGATGTTCGACGACAATCCTCAAAATGCTGCGCAATCTGCTCAGCTAACTCCCAGGGTGGGTTGATGAACACCCTCTCTCCTGTTAAGTCTCTGTCTAGAATCGAGTCACTCGGCGAACAGTGAGGTAAGTCACCGTGCGAGTTAAGACCTTCATCATCAGCACATCCCTCCAACGTGAAGTTGAATCGTGCATGCAGAGGGTCAAAGACTGAGTCAACCAGTTTCCAATCAACTGAACGTCTGGTTACAGGTTTACGACTCTGTCTCTGCTTAGTCTGACGACGACGACCTGCTACTTGCGTTACAGGTGTCGCAACTGTAGTCGATGGAGATGCCGAAGGTTTATCGACGACCTCTGTCGCTAGCAGTGTCTCAGAATGAACAGTAGATGTAGCCGGCTGCTCCAGTTCATTTGTAGAACAGCCTTGCCACCATCATTGCTTCTTAGGTTGCATTGGTGCCTTGCCTTTGAACTCCGGGCATTGGAACAAACGGTGTCCCTTCTTGTGGCACTTGAAGCAGAGTCCTTCGTCCATGTGTCGCTTACGCTCCTCAGCTGTCATTGCATTTGCGATTGAATTAAAATCTTCGCGGCCGGATGTTTGACCACGTCCACCATTGTTGCCACCACGACCACCATTGTTACCACCTCCACGTCCACGTCCGCGGCCTCGTCCACGGCCACCCTTGTTACGTTTCCAGACGTTAGAGGCTTCCTCAAAAGGGTCTTCAAGGTTGCGCTTGCGAGAGGACTGGGCAGATGGTCCAGCAGCAGACCTTGCATTGCCTAGTTCCGGCGAGTCTGTCACGACGTCATTCAGAAAGTTTTGTAGCTCCACGAGCGTAATCCGGTAACCTAGTTGAGCTCGGTGTGATCTAGCCAGTCTCTGGAGGTCCACGTTTGCAAGGCCAGTAATGAAGCGTACACACTGTAGCTCAGCTGTCAGGTCTTGACGAGAACGACGTAAGTAGTCGTTGTACTTCTTAGTAAAAAGCGCGTAACTCATCGTGTTGCTCTGCGTAAAAGTTAGCAAAGCGTTAATTGCGTCGTCCTGAATGTTCGGAAGAAACGTAGACTTGCGTATCTCCGCAACAAGCTCGTTGTACGTAGATGGAATTGGAGGCTGATTTTTCCGGTTCAACCACCATCCACCAAGGAGTCCAGAAAACTGTGAAGTAACCCAGAACACTGCATCGTACGAGTCAGCTGCAATCCCAAGCATTACAAAACGCTGAGGCTGAGCTTCGAGCCAATCCTCCAGTACAGGTGGGTCTTGACCATTCTGGTACGGTGAAGTAATTGCAGCCTTACGCTGAGTCTCCGTAAGAGTCACAGATAGTCCAGCAAAGTTTTGGGTAGGCATCGGCGTTCCCATTCGTAAATCTGTAGGTCCCACTCCAGTCAGTCGGTTGATGTGTCCAACAATCAGCAGCCAGACAGAACCAGAGTCGACCGTTGTAAACCGGGGGTACATGTGGAGTTGTCTCGGGATAGACGTGTCTTCATGCATGACTGGAACATGTTGTGTCATTGCTCGATAGAAAGATTCCCACTGAGCCACGTAACCAAAGTGAAGTAATTCACTCTTGTGCTTCTTAGCACGAAGTAACCCAGTCTGTGCAGGCGTAAGTGTCAGACCGTCAATGTTGATGGTTTCCGGGACGACGTAAGTGCCATCCGGATTAACTGTCGACTGTTCCAAAACAACCTGCTCGACCTGAGCAGGTGTACGTAAGTTGTTCGTAGCAAACAGGACAGGAATAGACGCAGAGTACACGTAGACAAGCTGTCGTCCTTGAGGTAGCGTAACGTTAACAGGTTCACCACTCAACAGCGTCAAATCATCCGGTGTCAAAACAAGACCGGTCTCCTCGTGTAACTCGCGAATAGCAGCGTCGACAGGCTCTTCGTTAGGTAAGACAGAGCCAGCAGGGAACCAAGTTCTACCAGTACGAGGCTCACGCTGAAACACCAACTTCAAATCCGACGATTTAGTTCCTCCGACGTGAATTACCAAAACCACGTAATGTCCAGCTCCGAGAGAAGCCATCTCGACTCAAGCAAACAACTTCGAGCAGATCAACAAGCAACGAAAGCGTGCGTCGACCAAAGAGCTCCGAAACCAGTGTGGCGGTTAGCCTCTGAAAGCTAAACGCTAGCACAAATCTGTTCTAGTCTGTCTAGTTCTGTTGTTGCAAGATGGCAATTGATGTTGTCGAGAGGCAATTGATGAAAGATGTTTCACTGCTGTACTTGGGCAGTAGATGTTGTAAATGAACAAAGGAATTGTTAAAAGGTTCTGTCACCTCCCTCTACTGCACTGGGCTTAAATAGGTTTCAGCCCAGACTAGTTACGCCTGCAAGCTACGCTTACGTGTCAGGCGTTAGTGCTGCTCAACCGTCGTCATCCGCCTCGAGACGCGGCCTGCCTAGCATTGGGTCTCACGACGCGGCTCCTTCTGCATTGGAGAGCTCGCTCTGGCGCGTCATCTGGCTGGTTAGATTAATTATGCATATCTGTACGTACCGGGAGGTACTGGTCGTACTGTAGCATCAGCACCATTACAATATTGCAGTAGCGACGTACCCACGAGTATACGTCCATCCTGTGGAAAAGCACGAATTGATATCCGTAACGAGTACCTGTACAATGTCCTGCAATGTACTGTTGCAGGACTGTACTCGTCACAGAGGGTTGTACTTGAATTATGAAATGAATGTCCGTATCTACAAGCCCCCCGGGCACGTGACCCCCGAGGGCCCTTCCACAGGTGGTCATGGAGCTGTGGAACTAAAAATTTTAGCTAGCGATGAGGCAAGAGCACTAGCCGCCCACCGACGGCGATGTTGGCCATTAGCGTACATGTCAAGCAGGCCAACGGCCCCGTTGGACAGCTAATCGACCTTGGTTGGATAGCCCTTGGTAACGGTGGTGAGCATGCCGCGTATCGTGAAGGGAAAGTGGCGTTTTTAACTACATTTTCGTGGGACAATAGCTTTAAAAACGGACTCGCAAATGTACGTCGAACATTCCTCCCCCACGTCATGAAACATTTGCCATTTAAAACATGTAGTTTAGTTTGCATTGCCTTTAATCTAGCGCAATGGTTGAGGGAGGAAACAAAAGTAGTATGTTGTTTCTTCACATATTTTACACTATAATTACATTCATGAGCTCGAAATCAATACTATTGACAATGTCGATGCTCCTCTTGCAATACCTGTTGTATTTGCTTGTTATACATTAGCACGACGGGAAACTATCACACTCTATGAGTACCAAAGAAATTTCCGAGATGCCAAAGACATTTGGTATGAGTAGCTAATTCGATTTTCTATACATTCTCCTTGCCTCAAGCAAGCTCGACCATGCCTTTTTTTGGTCTTGCCTCCGGTTCTTGGCGGTTGCTGTTGAGCTTATTTGCCGATTTTCCTCGTTCCCACGGATGTGTATGTCTCTAATGCATCCACATTGTTAACGGCCTTGCTTGTCGGCCCCTCATCTCAGCTTTGTACATGCAGGATAACTCTAGCTGGGGGTGAGAAGCAACAAATTAGCAGGAGAAAGGGCGCGATAAAGTGGTAAACTCGGTATACTTGTTGTTGGTACTTATCTTTTTAAGTGTAGTTTTGGAAAGGGGGCGGTACGGGTAGTTCGGGCTTAGGATCGACGTTTGTTGGGGAGTTCGACCTTTCGTTAACTGCAAATCTCATTGGCTCGAAACGAGTCGAACTTAAATTTTGAGGGATGGACTGTGTCGAGCTCTTCAAATTTGTGATGACTTGACTCAAAATGTAGATACCAATCCAAGACCAGCCGGATTATCTACTTCCAACAATTGTTTTCCCAACGACTCGAAACTTTGCACGACATACCGATTTATGACCTTCCGCCCGGACTTGCGAATTGTTGAAAATAAGTTGAACTACATATAACCGAGTCGATTCTAATAAAAGACAATGGATTTGCACCTCCGAACCAAAATGCATCGGACACCCGTTGCATAATGTCCCGAATGGAGAGCAATCACATGCGGAAGATTGGAAGAACGCGGTTTTTTTCTTTCTACAAATATGCTTATCCCATAATACGCAACTTGGCAAAGGCCTCCGCCACTCTGTGCGCGCGTAAAGTGTGTTGTTTAGTAGGGGCGCATTGAGCTTTATCACTGGGATTGAATGTATCTGAATCCTTAAAAATAGGGAGTGTGAATGTGGAAAACTGGCAATCCACGCGTTGTCAACGAAATTGATGCTCGGAATCTAGATGGCCAGTCGAGATTTATTGCAAACTCCTCTTCAACTCTCAGGCAACCGCTCCGATTTCAGTCCTCTACGCGTCAGACAAACCATACACAAAAATAAGAATAATTAAGTAAATTAAATAGCGACACATGACGGCAGCATTTCCGTCGGTGTAAACGAGAGCGGGCAATTTCTTTGTAACAAGTGGCCTCACCTCCCGAGTTTATAGACACCATCAAGGCACGAGTCAGAGTCAACTCCGTCGACCCCTTCAACTCGTCGTGCATCCGCCTTGCTCGCTCGAAAACTCGCTTACACGCGGCTCTCGTTGCCGTTTCCGCGAGGAACTGGCGGGCCATTTTGCTCAGTGTCGGAAACTGGACCCTGCGCTTGCTCCACCAAGCGAGAGGGTCGACGTCCTTGTTCGTCTCTTGTGGGACGTCTCTTTAGTCTTCCAACTCATCCCACGCATCAACCTCACCAGCACCAGCACAATCCGACGACAGGCTGCCGCACAAAATTGCGTGAACGCCTGGACGAGTGACCTTGGTCATCATGCGCTCTGTCGCATGCTTCTTCAAAGGAGGCCCCTCGTCCTCCCCCTTCTTGCCCGGAAGCTTCCAGTCCTGACTCCACTCACGACGAACAGCCGACCGAATTCTCCGCCTAAACTTTTCGACATGAAACAAGTGGTGCTCTGGAAACACAAAATCGAGAAGCTTGAAGCGGGGGTCCAAAAAGGTGGCGATGCCGACATCTTCCATGTCGGAATCCTCAACATCAACGAAGAACCTCTTGACGATTGTCTCACGCAGCGCATCGCGTGCAGACGCGACACAAGTCTCCAGCTCACACGCCTCCATATTGACAACAGAGGTGTCGCCGCGCTCATCCTGGTATCGGACCGGTTGGGAAGAGTCCATGACAGATACCAGGTGCCCAAGGAATGGCAGCACAAGCGATACGGTCACGGACTTTTGCCCCTGCAGCTCCGCGACAATCTGCGCGACAGGCCAGAGCACACCCGTCATCTGTTAGATGACTTTCCATCCAGTCTCGTCGATCGCGTGGTCCCCGTACTTGGTGCCGTCCGGATTGCTCGCGCAGTCGTCAAGGAACTGTGGAAACATAGGGTGGCTTAGACACGTTTTTCTTTATGTTGGCACCACTTCGATAAAACGGGCGGAAAAGAATGAGGGGTGGGAATTATAAGATGGATAGCCAGGCCAACGACTTACAATGTCGTCATACTTTCGAATCGCAGCTGCGTTGTGCACGAACCATACTGCTTGAGGGAACTGTCCGAGCCACCTGGTTGATGCCTTGGTGTTCGGCATACTCAGCGGAAGGCCGAGGTCTTTCTGGATGTTATACAAGGTCTGAGTCGCCAAGGCGCTCCGTGAGAAATGCGCGGTGATGCCGTTCATGCAGCGGACAACTTCCTTGACGCACGCGTGAGTCAGAAATGCGTCAGCACACAGTTGCAACCCATAGTCGACGCACGTAGCTCCCTCGAGGTCACCCCGTGCGGCCTTGATGTCACTCCCATTGTCACATTCTGTAACGAAGAGACAATCAGAAATACACGCTCAAGCCCCAAAACTATGAAAACGACACATGATCGTGCCCGCGGGTTTCACACAAAGATCGCACCTTGCGGAAGATAGACGAAGCGACGGTGTCAACCCTTTCACCGGATGCAGCATCCCGCAAATATCGACCGACGCCGAGCTCGGAGAGTCCGACCTTGGCGGCCGAGGCAACGTTGTCATCATTTCGAGTAACAAATCGGAACGGCCGTGAGCAAGAAAGAGTCTAAGAATGTTTCGAAGAACTGATCACAATGATAAAGATCTCACATGTGACACGGACATTACTGATGCCGAGTGGCTCGCAATACAGTAGCATGTTTTGAAGCTTGAAGTCCCTATCCACCCAATGCCCCATCACAATGAGCATATATACAGCATCCTCTCCGCAAACATCGCCGCTGATACAAATCAAGAGTCTCTCCTCCGTCAGCTCCTTGATCTCAGCCGCGAGCTGTTGCCCCGCCTGCGCGACAAAAAAGAAACCGACTAATACGTTCTGAAGGACGACATGGAGAAATAAAGTACCAAAAAGGAATAAAGGAACACGCGCATCAGACACAGACCTTCACGCCTAGCTCTGTGGTACTTTTCATGACGGTCTCACGCTGTGGACCCTCGTACAAGCCGCCAGAGATGGAGCGGATCCAACCGCGCAGCTCAGAGTCTGTCTCCGCGATTCCAAAGGGGAGGCATCTCTTGGCTATCCACCTTGCTGCCTGGAGGTCGAGGGAAACCCACGTACGCTAGGCCGAGATAAACTGTAAAGCTAAAGGTGAGTGGCTGGGTAGGCAGGGGCATACATTGTGGTCCAAAACGATACTCGGGGAGTCCTGATCATCAATGTCCCCAGCACACTCCAAGTCATCGGTAAGCACGCCATGCTTGAACATGAGGTGCTTCATCAGGTTGCTGGTGGAATTGCAGTATGCGATCTTTCTCTCGCATAGAACACACTTGACCCAATAGCCTCCGACATCTTCCACTTGGTTCTCCTTCGTGAGATAATTCCATGCCTTGGAGGTCCGGCGTAGTCTATTACCCTTTAACGTCGCAGCAGGAACTAGTCGTCCAGTAGTCGGGCGACTCGGGCCAGCACTTGCCTCGTCCTTCGATGCGTCTTCCTCTTGGTCGTCTCTCGTGATCTCTCGTTGCTGAGTAGCATGCTGTCGACGTTGCTCAGCCTGCCCAACCGTTTGCATTCAACAAATTACGTGGCAGGAAGTCAGGAAACTCGACACTTTGTGAGCACGATGAGTCCAGTAGATTTATGCTGCAGACTCGGGTTGAGCGACAAGGACAAGAGAAGAACGCCGAGAACATACGGGTACCCGTAGCGCCTGAAGAACAGCACAACCGTCTTAATCAATTAACATATACGGCAGTCGGACAAAGTCTTACAAGACGTGCAAGACGTATTCTAATTCCAAGACGTGCAAGACGTAATGGTACTGCAATGACTAGCCTCGGAGATCAATTCGAAGTCACACCAACAAGCAAAACACAAAACCGTAACTTCGCTCGGATGGTATAAAAGCCTACTACTTGTGTCATTCGCGTGCTGCCCGTATAAATAACTTCTCTTCTGTAGCACAGAAGCGTTTACGTGAACTACATAATACGTATGACGGCAGTTCGGCCGACGGAGCTAGGATCGTGGGCCACGACTTGGGACTACAATAGGCACATCCGGGTACACATGTTCCACCAAAAGATGTTTTCACGAAAGGTATGACCCTGTGAGACGGTTCGCTCGGACTGGCGTGCAAACGCGGAGGACTACATGTGAGGAACCTCCACGCAGTGCCTCCTGACCTTCGGAGGTCATATGCCTGGAATCGGAAGCCGGCGCATGTCTATCTTCGCCTCTCGCAACCCCCCCTTTGTTATGTTTGGGAAGCGGACGGCGGCCTCGTCGACAATAATATATACCTCTATCCATGGCGAACGTTAGTGCTGGGAATTTACGACCTAGATTAGATTCCTGCCTGCCCTTTGTCTTCAATGCCAAGGCATTTGGGCGTTGGGCCGGACTGCTCAGCACTCAGCAGCGCGTCGTGATGATGCTATAATTTCACACTGACAGCAGTCGCACTACCCGGGTATTAGTGCGACCGAACCGAACTTTATTCTTGTTCGCGGCCGCCAGCATATTATGATTCCGACGTCATCAAACCTTTCCAAACTTTTGGCATGCGTACCGGTAAGGATTATTTAGAAGGGTGGAGGTAGAGAGCTATGTTCCGATTCCAATAATTGATACATTATCTTCGAAATAATTTTAGAAATTCTTGCAAGAAAAAGCAGTGGAGGCCACCAAGCAAAAAGAAAAAAAAGGAGGAAAAAACCTAAGCCCGAGGAACAGGAAGGCATGCCACAGCACCAGCACTGCCCTCTTGAAAAGCGTCGCGGAGATAAGAACCCAAAGTGCCATGAAGAGCAGCAGAAAGACGTTGCATGAATTCTCGTCGCACATCCCCCAAAAAACGCCGAAACGGAAGAGAAGTAGATCGACGAACAAAATGTTGGGCGTTTCATATTGAAAGAGAAGGACCAGCCTATACCTTATCTGTGCCAGCTGTGCTCGGCCGACTGAAATTTTCCGATTCGTATCAGTACTATATTAAACCCGAGACGATTTATACTTCATATCCTAAAATATTCTTACAAGAAAAACATGCACAGACCCCCAAGTAAAAAGAAGCAGGCCATGGACCACCAAGTAAAAAGAAGAAAAGAGGAAAAAACAAACAACCTAAGCCCGGAGAGCAGCAGCAGAGACCACCAAGTAAAAAGCAGCAGAGACCACCAACTAAACAGACCACCAAAAGTACCACCGATTAAAAAGACCACCTTAAGTTGCACATGCCACCAAGTAAAAAGAAGAAAAGAGGAAAAAACATAAGCCCGAGGAACAAGAAGGCATGCCATTAGCGCTGCCCTCCACCAAAGCGTCACGGTGATAGGAACCCGAAGTACCATGAAGAGCGGCAGAAAGACGTTGCATGAATTCTCGCAGCACATCCCCCAAAAACGCCGGAAATGAATGGAAGTAGTGCGACGAACGAAATGTGGCAGTCGGCCTTATGGAAGCTAACTACAGACACAAATATGTTCACGTCTGTCGCTACTGTTTTTGTAGGTGGAAGTGCACATGGAGGGAGAGATGAGAAAATGTTTGACTTTTGGTGTTTAACATTTGATTGTACTCGAACAAAGGAATTGTTAAAAGGTTCTATCACGTCCCTCTACCGCACTAGGCTTAAATAGCTTTCCGCCTATAGTTCGCTTGCACATGTTCTTGCTTGGTCCTCGTGCCATGTGCTAGGGCTTTCCAACCGTCATCATCCGACTAGCGACGCGGCTCGTCCACCCTAGGGAATGTCATTCTGCATTGGAAACCTCACTTGGCGCGTCGTCATGCTAGTTTGATATACTCTGCGCACCTCTACGTACCGGGAGGTTCTAGTAGCACATTACGCATGAGAACCCTCGCTAACTTGCAGTAGCGACGTCACCACGTTGTACGTCGTTCCGTTGAAAAAGCCCGAACTGGAATTAGTAACGAGTAGTACTCGCTAGCAGCATCCGCTCCGCCCTCTTCTCCCTCCTTTCCCTCATCCTCGTCCATAAGGCCTATACACCCCCTGAATGGTGCCACATCGCCACTTGCTTACTACATAAAAAAGTGACCCGACCCTCCTCGACAACTACCGCCCCATCGCCCTCATGAACAACAAACTCAAACTTTGGAACGCACTTATCAAAGATGCTCGCTCGAAATATGCAGAAACCCATGGCATCCTAAGCGACAAACATTATGGATTCCGTCATCAGCTCATCATCCACGACGCCCTCTCATTCATCATCATGATGATGGAAGATGCCAAGATTTACAACAAAGACATCTACGTAATGTATGCGGACTTCAAAGGCGCCTTCAACGCCGCAGACCACCGCATCATGTTCAAACACATGCGCCTACTCGGTATGCCCTCAACCTTTGTAGACACATGCGAACAACTCTATGGTGCTTCCACCACCGACTACATCAACCCCTATGGCTCCACCCCCTCTATCGACATCAACCGTGGCACCCTCTGGCGCTCATGCAACGCCCTCTCCCCCTTCCTATTCACCCTCTTTCTCGAACCATTCCTCCGTTGGCTCAGAGTCGGCAGCTAGGATACCGTCCGGGCGCCCCGCCACAAACGCTGACCCCACGGAACCCACGGCTACATACCCCGGCTACAGCTTCGCCGACGACCTCAGCCTCGCAAAAGCCTCATCCCCCGACATGACCATCCAGCTCCGGAAGCTCTCCCTCTTCAACGCCTACATAGGTATGACTGTCAACGTCTGAAAATGCTGCATTACCGGCGCCCTCTGGCGCTCAAGCAACGCCCTCTCCCCCTTCCTATTCAACCTTTTTCTCGAACCATTCCTCCGTTGGCTTACAGTCGACAGCTGGGATACCGCCCGGGCGCCCCGCCACTAACGCTGACCCCACGGAACCCACGGCTACATACCCCGGTTACAGCTTCGCCGACGACCTCAGCCTCGCAACGGGCTAACCCCCCGACATGACCATCCAGCTCTGGAAGCTCTCCCTCTTCAACGCCTACATAGGTATGACTGTCAACGTCTGAAAATGTTGCGTTACCGGCGCCCTTTGGCGCTCAGGCAACGCCCTCACCCTCGCCAACCGCACCCTCCTTGCATCCCGCCTACAAAGCAATTCATCACCGTCAACCCAAACTCCTCCCCAATCCCGTCCATCGGCCCCTCGGACACATACCGAGTCATCGGGGTCGAACTCAACACCTCCCTCACCTTCACCAAGCACTAGCAAAAACTAAAGCGCACTACCTCCTCCCTCATCAATGACCTTTCTACCTCTGTGCTAACAATCCCGCAGAATACGAGTCATCCGCAATCTCCTCATAGGCAAGCACTTCACCCTCCAGCTCGGCCTCTTCAGCGATTCTCAACTAGACATCCTCGACGGCCAAATCTGCCGAGCACTCCGCTCCGCCGTTTCTTCGGTGCGCAACCTCCCCCGCATAGCCCTCCACCGCCCCACATCCAACCTCGGCTACGGTCTCCCTTCCCTCAAAGCCCACGTCGCACAACTTATAGTACATACACAAAATCATGAACACCCACGGATACATAGGCCGCATGGCTAGAACACATATCCACACAATTTCCACCACATATAACCACTAGCCCAGTGAGTCTATAATATCACGCAACACCTCCTCATTCACACTTAGATGACTAGTCCGGCCCTAACGCGGCCCATGCACCATGTTCCACCACATCCCTCTCCTCTCCCTCACCAACCCCATCGCCACCAAACTCCGCGCCCACTTCACCTACCAAGACGACACCCTCCTCGCATCACTCCGCAACAAAGCTAATCACATCACCGACCCACACACTTACAAACAAGCATACTGCGACTTCACACCTCGCCGAACACACACATCCCTCCTTCCCCGCCTCGCCCCCCTTTGGCGGAACAACATCACCCTATGGCCACAACTTTTCCTCGTCGCCACCATCACCTCCATCCTCCTCCAATCTTGCAAATCCATATCCACACTCTCAGGGTCCACCACCTCACTCTCAGTCTCCATCCGCCTCCTCGCCGCGGTCCTCACCGAACCGCTTGACACGATTCACAACCGCCTGCCCACCACACACCTCACCACCAACGAAGCACCCCCCACCACCATCCACCCCTCTCGGACTCGTCTCCTAACCCCCCACCTCCCCCTTTCCCCCACCAACCTCTCATCCGGCATCCGACAACCTCGCACCGAAATCCCCTCTCTCTTGGCCCCCACCACACACATCGAGGCTTTATACCTCTCACCCTAAGACCACCACTACCCTCCCTGCGACGTCACACGCATCATTGCGAAACACAAAGACACAGAATACAGCCAAACACAATACATGGTGGAATATGCCCCGGAACACCTCACGGAATGGGATTCTCAGCTCCAAATCGACGACGGCTTCCGCCTCATCTCCTCCAACCCCACCTCGGTATGTCTCTCCACCCCTCCCCCACCCGCCCCTCTATTTGCCATGCCCCCCTCCATACATACCCCACCTCCACTTGCTGCACGTGCCCGCACTTTGCCGTCCATTTCCACTGCCGCCCCGCTCAGGGACGCGTCACGTTGCAATACGATTGGTGCGAACGCGGCCAACATCACGACCTCACCCGCCTACACGAGGTCCAATGGGCCCCTGCCTACAACACCATGACACCATCAGTGAGAACCGCTCGTGCTTCACCGCCCTCAATGCATTCAACTCAGGATTCGTCCCCGCCGCAGCGCCCATCCAACCCGACCCATGACCCACCCCATGGACGCATCCCCGCATCACATTCAACGACGACCCAATCAACCCAGACCTCGACAGGCCCCCCACCGGCACATTCACCGTACACACCCACCCCACCCTCCATGACACTACCATCCTCTGCACCCCCGACGGCCGCGTAGTCACAATCCTCTCCGGCCCCCGCATCCGACACCTATTCCAACTCTTTGGCCCCGACCTTACACACCGCTCGTTCGAAGAAGAGGTCTACCACCTCATCACTCGCCTAGGAAATTCACTTACCCACACTCGCCACCACCACCCGTTATAGATGGGCCACTCGAGAGGACATACACACAGCACTCCGCAACACATTCCACATCCAGACATAACTCTACTCAGACCCCCTCAACAAATCCCTACACTCTCACACTTACCACTCACTCTACCCCGAAGACAAAGTCTTCTCATCCAGCGGCAGCAACGCACCACACACATGGCACGGCACAAACATCACCAACCCGGAGTACGACCCCGAGTGCATGCGCCGCCCCATGGAACACGCAATCACTAGCGCCCACTCCACAGCCTCACACTCACCTAGCGCCACCATTCTCATACTCCCGCGATGGGAACAGACACCCTATACATCAACTCTCCGTACACCCATCACCTCTACACCCTTCCCAACGACGCAAACACCTTCCTACCCCCGCCCCAACTCAGGCGCCCCCACCCCCACCCCATTCGGCACACGCTGGATGGTCGACATCTACCTCGTCGCCAACCCCCTCGCACTTTCCCCCACACACGGCCATGACCGCCCTTCACAACACACTAGAATCAATTTACAATGCACACCTTCCCAACCCATCCATCACCATCCCATCCCAGCCCCTCTTCGACACTTACTCACCACACTCCGCAGGCATCTACCATCCCACCTAACCCCACTCACCCCATCACTTACCCCCTTCCGGTACGGACGACACTAACATACTCCCCCACCATAGGAGCACTTGCTTAGAATTGGCAAGACTTCGTATACACAAACGGCTCGCGTAAGGGAGGCCCCTCCCCCCTTGGAGCGGTCGCCACGCACCCGCCTCGGACACACGCATCAAGATTCTGGTGACCTCCACCCCTCCCTCACATATCATCAGTCGCGCGGAACCAGCGGGCATCGGTATAGGCCTCCAAGTCGGCCATACCCACCTTATTACAGACAGTGCGTGCTCCCTCCGCTTAATACAAGGATACATGAAGTGCCCATCCGCCTACCGCCACAAAATCCACCGGGACACGCTCCTCTCCATCACACACACCCTCAAAACCCGCTGAGAGTCAAGCATCCGCACACACTTCAGCAAAATCAAAGCACACAACCGCCTCATTACGATCTCGCAAACACCCTTGCTAACAAGGTTGCGGATGGACACCCACCCGACACATCACACACCACATGTTCAAACGTGTCGATAGGCCATTGGATATGGCCATACACACTCATACCACAAACCCTAGGGGAACCCATAACCTGCAGATACACCAAGCTCAAAACAAATGTACACACATACAACGCCAAACACGCACACACACACAAACACATACACACACACACACACACACACACACACACACACACACACACACACACACACACACACACACACACACACACACACACACACACACACACACACACACACACTCCTCTCACAAACCACCAAACACGGCGCCCTCCTTGCCCGCGCCGCGGAGGACGGAGCCGACTTCACATTCCACAAAAAACACACAACACTCACCAACACCCAATTCACTCACAAGCAAGAATTAATGTGGGGCGTACTCAACACCCGCCTCCTTAACCACAACTACACCATGCGTTGCCCCATGTGTGACCAATTCACCAAGAACGGCCACATGGCCGGTAAGTTGCCCATCATGTCTAACCTAAGACAAGACCGCCACAACAGCGCGCTACAACTCATCCCCTCCCTCATGGAACGCCACAACGCGGGCCGATGGGAGACCATCACCGCTGACTTTGGTAACAAACCCATCAACTCATTCGCATCCCCCACACCCACCCATACCCCTCTTGACTGTCACCCCCCTCACCCCACCCACATTCCCACCCGCCTTGTTGCTGACGAGGCCTCTCGCCTGACTCCCTCACCACATGCCCTACCATCCTCCCCACTGAGATCCCCCCCCCCCCCCCCCCCCCCCCCCCCCACCGCGCTGAGACCCCCGGCACACAAACCCGAATGTGTCCGACTCCTCGAACCTCGATACGTCGGTCACACAAACGGTCGCCGCCGATACTCCTCGATTAAAAAGATTCAGATATGGGAATGGAAGAACTGCACGGACCACAACCTCTCCCCTACAACTCATATGATCCGCGCTTGATACACCCCCCTCGCCATTGTCATCCGCCAACATTGATCAGGTACCGAAGTCGACATCCTTCTCATCGTCATGAGCCGCACGGGTACCCCGCTCTCATCCACCACGATAAGTCTCACCTCTCTTCTCACCCTCTGCACTGACCCTCTTGATAAACTCATATCGAAAACACGACTCGACACATCAACATCATAGCACAACTCCACTCGCACACTGTCCAATGGTTGCATCATCTCCTTCTCATATCCCGCATCAAATCTCGCATGTCCACACACCGCACCTCCGCACACTACGCCTACGCACGCCCCTGGTTACACGTTGCCACCACCACCCACGGCAAACTCCCATGGGGGGGGGCAGTAAAACCTCCCAACACCCTTTGGAAAGGTTGATTTTAGGCGGACAACCTACTAGCCTTGGCTTGTAAGTTTCTTGAAAGGCATAGTTGGGAAGGCCTAGAGATAGCAGCCGGATCATACGGTACATGTTGTAAGCAAATTCAATTTCAATTTCATGCTTGTGAGTGATTTGGACGTTAGTGAGTGATGGTTTTTGGGGAAGGTGAATTCGGCCCCGTCCTCCGCGGCGCCGGTGAGGAGGCCACCGTGTTTGGAGATTTGTGAGATGGGTGTGTGTGTGTGTGCGTGTAAAATTGAAATTGAAATTGTTTACAACAATACCAGTATGAACCGGTTGCTTTCTCTGGGCCCCCCCTCTACTATGCCTAAGTGGACTTATAAGCATGAGTAGACCGTGAACCACTAATCCCAACCTCTCCAATGGCGGTAACGATGCCATCTAAAACATACCCGTATCCATGTATTTATTAATTTTGATCTATACGTATTTTTCTTTGGAAACAATATGAAATATAAGATGTCGCTAGTCTCCACGATACGCGGCCTCCTCCAGCCGCGGCGGGGTCGCTGATCAGCAAGGCTGGTCAGCTTGAGCTGGTCGAGTCGAACCTACCTGACCTCGGCTTCTCTGCGACTCCGGTCGTGCCGGAGGTAGGGGGAAAGGCAGGTGGAAAACCCCCGTCGCTCAGGTCGTCGTCGGACCCGTCTCGATCCGTGCTCAACCCCGTCCGAGATATTGGAGATAGTAGTCGCTCTTCTCGGCGCGACTCTCCACCTAGTCTAGCCTTCTCCCCTCCTGCGGGGGATGGGAGGAGAAAATAGCTAGGCTGCAGACGGTGTCCGGCTGGCTCTCCTGCCTCCGAGCCAGATTTCTCATGTCCCATGTCCTTTTGCCGTCCGTTTCCGCCACCCATCTGATCTCGATGTGCTGGCCGCACCCTCCCCCGGTGGTTTACGTTGTTAGGGGGCCGCCTATACGAGCAGTGTGCCGTTGCGATAACCCGGGGCACAGTGCCTGAGGCAGCATGTCGATAAGCGGGTACCGACTAGGGGAGGGGAACGGATAGTGCCCATGGATCGGCTATCCTCAAAAGATGGTGGGTACGGGAATATTTAACCGAAAACCCCCCGTACCGGGTTTTTCCGGCTGCGGGTGATCCTCCCGACCTCCGCCGCCAGACCGTGCCGCTCCTCCGGCTGCGACCCACCTCCATCTTGCGTATCTTCGGGCCTCTCCCCCATGGGAGACCAAAAGGTCTCGCAGGGCTGGCGGCTGCTAGCGAGCGCCGTGCCCTAGCGCTGCTTCCCAGCAGTCCGCCGCCATCTCCAACACCCTCGTCCCACCGCTAATCCGTCCGTAACCTTCCTTGCCAAAAAACATTCCGCAGTCCTCGTACCCGTCAGGGCGGGAGAGTATCTGTGAGTATTTAGTCGCTGAAAGAACATATCGGACAGGCCGAGCGGGAGATCCCTATGTTGGTGTACGGATATTATGTTCCAAAACCCTCCGTACCGGGCTTCCCGACAGTTGCTGATCCTGCGGACCGCAGCTGTCGGTACCTTGTTCAGCCCCCTAACGTGCCATGCATGGCACGGCTACGGAGTTACAAGCGCCCACCGCGTGGAGGTAGAGGTTGGTGCCGACGGGCCTGCGAGCGCACCCCTCTCCGGAGCCGCCGCCGCTGCGCCGCCGGCGGGCGCCGTGTGTGTGTGTGTGTGTGTGTGTGTGTGTGTGTGTGTGTGTGTGTGTGTGTGTGTGTGTGTGTGTGTGTGTGTGTGTGTGTGTGTGTGTGTGTGTGTGTGTGTAGTTTGGTGTAGGATGTTGTTGCATCGGTTTTGAGGTTGGTGTATCTGTGTACGATATGGGTTCCCCTAGGGTTTGGGGTATGAGTGTGTATGGCTATGTCCATGTGCCTATCGACACGTGTGACTGAACCTGTGTTGTATGTTGTGTCGGGTGGGTGTCCGTCCGCCACTAGGTTAGCAAGGGTGTCTGCGAGGTCGTTGCCTCGTGAGTAGTTGTGGGATTTGGTTTTGCCTAGATGGGTGCGGAACTGCGGATGCCTGACTCGCAGCGGATTTTGAGGGTGTGTGTATTGGAGATTAGTGCGCCACGGTGGATGTAGTGTCGATAGGTTGATGGGCAGTTCATGCAGCCTTGTATTAAGCGGAGGGAGCACGCACTGTTTGTAAGAAGGTGGGTATGGCCGACTTGGAGACCTATACCGATGCCCGCGAGCTCCGCGCGATTTATTGTGTAAGAGGGAGGGGTGGAGGTCACAAGAATCTTGACGCGTGAGTTCGAGGAGGGGTGCGTGGCGACCGCTCCAAGGGGGAGGGGCCTCCCTTCTTGGAGCCGTTTGTGTATACGAAGTCCTGCCAATTTCAAGCAAGTGTTCTTGTGGTGGGGGAGTATATTAGTGTCGTGCGTTCCGGAAGGGGGTAAGTGATGGGGTGAGTTGGGTAAGGGGAAAATGGTAGATGCCTGCGGAGTGTGGTAAGTAAGTGTCAAAGAGGGGCTGGGGTGGGATAGTGATGGAGGGGCTGGGGAGGTGTGTATTGTAAATTGATTCGAGTGTTTTGTGGAGGGCGGTCATGGCTGTGTGTGAGGGCAAGGCGGAAAGTGCGAGGGGGCTGGCGACGAGATATATGTCGACCATCCAGCGTGTACCGAATGGTCTAGGCGAGGGGGTGCATGTATATTGGTATGGGGGCAGTAAGGTGTTTGCGTCGTTGGGGAGGGTGTAGAGGTGGTGGGTGTATGGAGAGTTGATGTATTTGGAGTGGCGATATGGTGTGTGTGTTCCCATCGCGGGAGTATGAGGATGGTGGCGCTAGGAGAGTGTAAGGCTGTGGTGTGGGCGCTAGTGATTGCGTGCTCCATGGCGCGGCGCATGCATTCGTGGTCGTACTCCGGGTTGGCGATGTTTGTGCCGTGCCATGTGTGTATGGTGCGTTGCTACCGTTGGATGAGAAGACTATGTCTTCGGGGTATAGTGAGTGGTAAGTGTAAGAGTGTAGGGATTTGTTGAGGGGGTCTGAGTAGAGTTCCGTGTAGATGTGGAATGAGCTGTGGAGTGTTGTGAGTATATCCTCTCAAGTGGCCCATCTCTTGTGTGTGGTGGTGGCTAATGTGGGTGAGTGGATTTCTGTGTGATGAGATGATAGCCCTTTTTCTTCGAACGTGCGGTGTGAGAGGTTGGGGTGGAAGAGGTGTCGGATGCGGGGGCCGTCGGGGTTGCAACCGCGCGGCCGTCGGGGTTGCAAGGAATGGTTGTGTCTTGGAAGATAGGGTGGGTGTGTACGGTGAATGTGCCGGTGGGGAGCATGCCGAGGTCTGGGTTGATTGGGTCGTGGTTGAATGTGATGAGGGGATGCGTCCACGGGGTAGGTCATGGGTTTGGTAAGACGGGTGTTGTGGTTAGGACGAAGCCGGAATTGAAGGCAGTGAGGGCGGTGGGGCCATAGGGGGTTTCACTGATGGTCTCGTGGAGTTGGAGGCAAGGGGCCCACTGGACTTTCGTGTAGGCGGGTGAGGTTGTGTTTCCGGCCGTGTTCGCACCAATCGCATTGCCACGTGTCGGGTCCTTGAGCGGGGCGGCAGTGGATATGGACGGCAAAGTGCGGGCACGTGCTGCAAGTGGAGGTGGGGTCTGTGTGGAGGGGGTCGTGGCAAATAGAGCAAAGGGTGGGGAGGGGGGGGATACATGCCGGGGTGGGGGTGGAGGAGATGAGGCGGAAGCCGTCGTCGAGTTGTTGTTGGATATCCCATTCCGTCATGTGTTCCGGGGCCCATTGAACTATGTATCGCGTTTGGCCGTATTCTGTGTCTTTGTGCTTGGAAATGATGCGTGTGACGTCGTAGGGAGGGTAGTGGTAGTCCAAGGGGGGGAGGCATTCCGCATCGATGTGTGTGATGTTGGCCAAGGGAGGGGTGGCGTTGGTGCGAGGAGTTCGGATGCCGGGGGAGAGGGTGGTGGGGGAGCGGGGGAGGTGGTGGGCTAAGAGAGAAATCGAGGAGGGGTGGATGGTGGGGGGGGGGGCGTGTTTGGTGGTGAGGTGTGTGGTGGGCTGGCGGTTGTGAATAGTGTCAAGGGGCTCGGTGAGGACCGCGGCGAGGAGGCGGACGGGGACGGAGAGGAGGCGGCGGCCCCTTCGAGGGTGGATATGGATTTGAAAGACTTGAGAAGGATGGAGGAGGATGGAGGCGCGGAGGAGGACTTGTGGCCATGCGGTGATGTTGTTGTGCCATACGGGGTGATGCGGGGAGGGAGGGATGTGTGTGTTCGGCGGGGTGTGAAGTCGCAGTATGCTTGTTTTTAAGTGTGTGGGTCGGTCACATGGGTGGCTTTATCGCGGAGTGAGGCGAGGAGGGTGGTGTCTTGGCGAATGAAGTGGGCGGGGAGTGTGGTGGCGATGGGTTGGTGAGGGATAGGGCGTGGACTCGACTTTTGGGGGGGATTTCGAGTCCTTCAAATCTATTTTTTCATACCCAAAATGTCCCAAACCTATATTTCTCGAAGGTGAAGTGAATAGAGAAGTGTTATAACGTTAGGTGAGGCGAGTGAAATCTTTAAGGCTATGCACTTTGCACACGAGCTCGGAAATTCGGCCGAGACTCGCCTGAGACGATTGTATGACTCATATTCATTCGCGATTGTGGGCGGGAGGTTTCAATTCAAGTGGATGTCTGCCTCTCAAAGAATCTCAATAGACCGGAACACACGCGTTAAAGATTTCACTCGTCTCACCTAACGTAAGAACACTTGTCTATTCAATTCACCTTCGAGAAATATAGGTTTGGGACATGTCGGGTATGAAAAAATGGATTCGAAGGACTCGAAATCCCCAAGAAGCGTCGAATAAACGCCATGGGTAAGATGACTTTCCAAAAAATTCAGCCGGACCACTATAGGCTTTCACGAGAGAAGGAAAGTGGCAGGTAACAAGCTCCGGAAGCGAATAAGATTCCAGAAAGCACTAAGCTAGAACAAAGGAAATTCTTAAAGCAAGCCGCTCTTCACGTCACACGAGTCGGTGTTGAGGGGTTCAAGGCTCCAAGCGACACAAAGAAGTCGCTACTACCCGGGTATCGAAATAAAGCTACAAATACAAGCAAGAGCCAGCCACTTTGTGAGCTAGCCGCACCTAACGTATCGTGCGACACCACAAAGGTCTACCACTCTTCGAGAAGCAAGCTCTAGGTTCAAGTCAAGACGAAGGACTCCAACACCTAGCAGCTTGAGGGCCCATAACCAGTCAAAATTGAGGGGGCAATAAGAAATGCTTACACTCGGTGAGTGACACTGCATGTCATCTCACCCTGTTAGAGTTGGGAACGGATAGTTACACGGATGTCAGACATCAAGAGAGACATCCCGGGGACAACATTAGAGCGGCAGTGCCTAATGCATTTAAAAGGGCATTGGCAACTCAACGGAAGGACGTCGTGCGGGATCGCAAGGTGTGGCGTGGAGATGTGCAGCCTCGCACATACAGCTATCAAGTTGGTGCGTATGTTTACTGCGCGCAGCCACTGCTCAGCACCGCTCAACACCGCTCAACCGTTGGACGTGAAGACGACGCGAACAATTCTGCGGGTGCAAAAGATGAACTCAACGGGCTGGCTGGACTAGGTGGGGTAGATGACAAGGTAATCACGGTCCATTCCGATCAATGTGCACCATGCAACTTGATTCCCGCTGAGCGCGGAGCGGCCAGCGTGGATGGTATGGAGTGCAAGTCGTGCGGCAGCGCAAGTCGGAGCGTGCCCATGGCGGTGTGTGATAAGTGCGGCAACATTTGGCACACAACATGCGTGCTAGGTGGAGCGATGCAACTCGACCCATATGAGGCATGGTTGTGCCCGGAGTTTAAACCGTGAGCGCGTGAGCATCACAGAAATATCCAACAGTCGGCATCATGATTACGAAGTGCGGTGAGAGGTGGCATGTTTCTGAGGCCATATACCATCACGGTGTTTGGTAGCTGGGGGGGGGGGGGGGGGGGGGGGGGGGTAGAGAGCCGTCATGGTATCCCTACATCCCAGTCTACTCGTTTCTCACCTTTTCCTGCGAAATTATCATATCGCAAATCATATTGATTTACATTGAGGGATTCACCCCCCTTCCTAGACCGAAGTAGAGATAATGAATTCGTTACCATCCTCGTTCTTCTTCGCACTGCTAAATATGGATATACATGCCGCCTCCGCGCAAGCTACCGCAACATAAGATCGCAGAGTAGCCGAGACGACAACACAGCCCCAACGCAAGATCCCGCCCTAAGAGTGATACTACTCTCAATATTCTGCGACTTTTGAGTAGTAATAGCAAAACCCGTCCCGGCGTGACGTTTCGTCGGATGTTGGTGCGAGATCATCGGCGGCGTTTACTCGCGGTTAGTAGATGGGCGCCACCCGTCCAGTAGCACATTAATCACTAGCGACCAATATGCCAAGCCGCGCGCACGCCGAGAGTGTAGTAGTCCCATGAGAAGCCATGGCGGGCTTGATAGCGGGGGGCAACACATGCGTCTTTTCGTGCCTGTCCAACGATTGCATATGTCTGGACATAATGATGTCCGGGTGATTTCGGTATGTATCGGTACTGCGGACTCACCACGGGAACCCCGCCATGGCGGAAATAATTAAAATAATACTATATGAGGGGGGCGGGGTGGTGGTGTGGTGTGGTGTGTGTGTGTGTGTGGTGGTGTGGTGTATGTGGGGGGGGCGGGAGGGGGTCACAAATAGGTATTATTTCCATATATGAAACTGATATTATCTTCAAGCGATACCACGTACCCGTACCGCGGTTGTACGAGTAAAGCACCAACATTGGGGTTGCGAGCAAATGTGGATATAATGAATTCATTAAGAAGTGCTTAATGACACATCGTCGCTGCGATGAGAGACGGTTCTACACTCCTCCACAAAAGTCCGGACATGCATTATGTTAAGCATAAGCTAGTCAAGAACACGCTCCCCTCTCACCACGTCAAGCACGACGATACCCGAGTACCACCCAATTGTAGGAGAGCCGAGAAGCAAGCAGTAAGCCGCCATCCGGGGTGGTTAGACCTCAGCTTAAAGCGGGTGCTGTCGGTGGAGTTTGTCGAATTAAGCCCATAAACTCCCGAGAAATTGTCTGAACTGCACACGTCATTCTGAGCGCCACGCTTGGGCATTGCTCAAGCGCTCATACCAAGCTGCATACTTCTCTGTGTTCCACATAACCGCATTTTTGGGGGGTTTTTGGAGGGGGTTTGGAGGCGTGGGTGCCGTGTTCAATGCGCGAGGTTTGGTTTGCGGGTGTGTGAATAGAGCACGGAAGTTCACGCCGCTGGCACGGGTGATTTTTTGGAAAGCAGGCGAGCAAAAACGCACATGACGCAGGTTTGGATAAACACTGCACGCTGTAAACATGCGAGGGCGATTGGCTTAGGGGAGGGGCGAGGTCCAACTTGGCCGTTAGGGACGCATCACGTTGACGGTGGTGTTTGGAATGCTTGGGTATGTGCTTGTGCCAACCACACCCGCCCCACGCGTGGCACGCGTCGGGAATTGGGCTCGGAGGTCAATAGGAATGAAGAATTGGTAAACATATATCGACAAACCCCGCACAAATCGTCTCAGGAGGTGAGCCGACTTCGATGGGTGTTGCTTGGCACTGCCGCTCAGCGGTGCCGGAATAGTTTGTAAATCAAAATAATTCATAACAAACCAATAGAGGGAGTCTGAACTCCGGAGTAGGTGCGTTCGACGCGCATTGAAAAGACGCGTCCAACGGTACATTTTATAAAAAGTTTTGACCATACATCAGGAAGTTATGATCGCTTGAACATTGTTGCCGAAAGCGGCTTGCCCTTGGGTTGTGCGCATATCGGTGGTAAGTCTACATACGCGATTTCTTGCGTTTCCCCCACAGCGGCCTGCCCAACACCTCCTCCCTCCGTCGCCTATGCATAATATTTGCGCGACCGTCGCATCAGCGTTCATATTGCGGCGTTGTGCGCCCGTTACTCTTTTCGTCTACCAAGCACGGCGACTGTTTGAAAGAGCGTGCCGCACGGGTGCGGGCGCGATAACCCCAAGTACACATGCCCGGCAGTGTTCGAACTCGCCCCTCGCAGTTGTCGGTGCATTCCATTTTGCGCGCAAAAGCATTGCCTGGGATTTCAGGATATTTGTCAATAAAATCGACGCATGATTGCATTTTCTACTTGCGCAGGTGTGAAATCTTGTCCGGACTTTTGTGGAGGAGTGTAATTTCATACTATATGGCTTCCTCTGCTTCCTCTGCTTTTTCTTGTAAGAATTTGATTACAATTTAATACTACAAGCGGTTACTGTTACCGTTAATATCGGCGCGTCTCACCTGCAGGGCAACCACCTTGCCCAAGCAGTTAGACGCAGCCAACGACCAACGACTTCCCCAACGGTCAGCTCTAGCTAGCCCGTGCCTTATAAGCCGTAGCTAGCCACGAGCCTAGGCACTCTCTGCTTTCGCGCTCAGCCAATCTAGGCTTCGCGCGAATGCAGTCTCGACTCTAGTAGTCGAGCAGGGTGTCAGTTTTACCTTTCGTCCCATGCGCACTCGAGCGTCACGCGACACTTCCCCTCGTTCAGCTACGCAGTTCCCCACTATGCAGCCCGAGCAGTCTACATCCGCCGCAGCGGCCGACCCTCACGCTACCACACTCGAACAACGCACAGCCGAACAGATTCGTACGGCGGTTTTGGAATCGGAACAACGCATTACTGAGCAGTTTTTGGCGGCTAACGCTGCCTTACTCGCTCAGCTTCGACAGCCGACAGCCACACCTGCTACTACTGATCAACAGCAGTCCATTCCCACCGACGCGACCACAGCGACGGAGGGTGGCAAGGAGGCCCCTGTGCCACCTATCGACCTGCTTGACGACGAACCCGACCCCTCCGCGGCCGAATTCGTCGACTTCACCTACTACGGCGAAGTCATCCCAGCCGGCCTCGAACGTCCCCCTCGCGACGTCGACGAGCCACGTCTGTGGACACTCACGGACGACACCGCCCGCTCTCTAAGCGACAAACGCACCCAGGCAGCCTACGACGAGTACCTACACATCGGGTGCTATGCCTTCTTCGACAGCTGCGCCAACGCGGCAATTGGCGAGGCTCTGGACACGCTGTCGCACGGCACACCTCTACCGCCAGAGCAGGCGGCAGCGATTACCCTCATCCGAGCGGGTCATCGCACCCACATGGCGACGGAGGAGGCCGCCCGTACTAGATTGGGCTTCCTCCGCCTCACCAAGGGCGGACAAACGAGCACAGATGCGGACCGCGTCTTTGCCGAACTGGCCCACGAGCGCTTCTGCCGACCGCGCCCTGCCGCGGTCTCCGGCACATTGGATGCGCTTCGCCAAGCGTTCGTCGACCGCACGCTGGAAGTCAGCCTACACGCCGCCAGCAAGGCCGCCGCCGGAGCTGCCTTCGCGAAAGTCACACCGGACAAGCCTCCCGGCCCCGATGCGCGAGCCCGCAAAGCCGCCGCCGACAAACGCAAGGCCGCTGCAGCAGCAGCAGCCGCAGCACGCGCCACCCCCGCCCCCAAGCCGACCGACCCGGCTAAAACCTCGAGCAAGAAATGACGGTGTGGCCCGCCGCTCCGATTCCTGCTCCCCGACGTCTTCCTTCATGCGCCACCGCGTGCGTCGAAGATGGCGGGAGTGGGAGCGCATCGGAGCGAGCGGCCAAGTCCTAAACTGGATCCGCCATGGCGTTCGCGTAAAATTCAAGCAAGGTCTACGCCCCAAGCCCTTCAACCACGGCATCTCTATGCTCGACGCGACGCCGGCCCAACTCGAGTTTCTAAACTCGGAGCTCCCCCGCTTCGAGGCTTGCGGAGCTTGGGAGCGGGCGGACAACCCTCGCTACGTTTCCCGGATGTTTTTAGTTCCAAAACCCGGGTGCAACCAATGGCGTTTGATTATCGACCTTCGAGAACTCAACCGTTATTGCTCGACCTTCACCATGACGTGCGAGACGCTCAAGCACCTACGTCACCTCTCGCGGCCGGGCGACTACTTCGTCTCCCTCGACCTTGCCGACGGGTACTACACCCTTGGCATCCGGGAGGAAGACCGCGACTTCTTCACGGTCAACTACCGCGGCACGCTATGGCGCCTAGCATGCCTCCCCATGGGCTGGTCGGGGTCGGCTTACTACTTTTGCAAGCTAACTCAAGTGTTCACGAACCACCTACGTCGCCCCCCGCAACCGGTGCCAACGGCTACTTCCCCTCACAGTCGCCGCCCCACCAAGCGCTTCCTCCGAAACGCGCGGTGGCGGGGAATTCGACTCCTACCCTACATGGACGACTTCCTTTTCCTCGCCGACTCCTACGAGGACGCCCTCCTACTGCGACAGCGCGTTCAAGCCCTACTCGACAGCCTCGGCCTCGAACGCAACCCCAAGAAGGGCGTTTGGACACCTACCCAAGTGGGCGACCATTTGGGCTTAACGGTGGACCTCCATCACGGCATGTTTCGCGCCCCCCCCGCAAAGCTCCAACAGCTCGCGCAACAAGCCTCATCCCTCCTCGGCCGAGCTGCGTCAAACGCCCGGTGGCTACCTACTCGCCAACTTGCGGCTTTCGCCGGAAAGGCGCAGTTCCTCTACCTCGCCATC
>JAPMLY010002202.1:37500-58752 GCA_026401115.1 Tetraselmis chui | reverse complement strand
GAGGGGGAGGGCGCTCACCCATTTCCGCCGCGCCTGAAATCTCATCTCGCGCTTGCATCTTGAGTGACTTAAACATAGCGGCGTCGGCATCCGCGGTGCGCGTGCCGATCTTGAGGTCCATCACGCAAGGGCAAGTGTAGCCGTGCATAAGGTTCTCAAGCACCATGTACTCCTTTCCCTCGTCCCCTGCCACGGTGCCGTGGAAAGACTGCGCCACATGTAGCCATCAGCCTCAATCACCACTTTCAAATTCCCTCGCGCACCCTCCCCCCCAAACAAGCTCTCTCACATACACACATACACACACACACACATACACACACACACACACACACACACACACACACACACACACACACACACACACACACAAAAACACACAACGTGCAACAAGTGTAGTAGGTGGTTCTGTACCGCTGAAAATTTAGTGGGCCAAGCGAGCGCGTCGTTGCCCTCCTCGCGCGCTTGGTTGATTTTCTTGTAAAACACGAGTTCCGGCTGGTCCATCACCAGCTTGTGAATCTTGTCGCCCAGGTCCTTGAATGCCCCAACGTGACCGCCTACCTGCAGCGCCAACGCTCCATACCGTCAACTGATGGTTACCCGGGAGAAACAGGGGGGACTTGTACGTATAGCCACAAATGTCGAACCTCTCCCCAGTGACATATACAAATACAACATCAAATCCGTAGAAACTTCGATGGAAGAGGTGATCATATATACTTACCCAACTAACGACAAGCACAACCCCAATTCGGATGCATGTTAATATTGCGTTAACACAGCGGGCACCACGCATATCGATAGCAAAATAAACACACGCCCAGCGCAAACATTGTCAGATGCAGCACACAGGCGTGAACACTTGTACACGTCCAATACAGACACAAGCAACAGAAGACAGAGCGGGGACCATGCACTTTTCAACTGCCCCACATATGTGTTTGTACACATGAACTACAAAAACATATTTGAACAAACGCATGAGTGGGCAATAGTACAGCATCAGCACGGCGGACGCAAGTAAATAAAAGTAACACGACAACGAGCATAACACAGAAACACACACACACACATATAAAAAGGCAACCTCACAGAGAGATAACAGACGTGCACAGTGATGACATCGCACAGATACATGTATGATCCTGAACACATGTTACCTCTAACACAGCAAGCAGTATATTCACAAACACATGCAGACCTGCATACGCGCCCCCCCCTCCCCCTCCACACACACACACACACACGCATTTTCTATACCTATACATAATACACTGAACTATCGCAATGCACATTAACACATCTTTCGGAGAATGTCTGCAAGATAGAGTGAAACAAATATTCCCTCACCCTTAGCTCCTAATGGAATTTCGGAAACGAGGCGGGTAGGAGGTGTGCTGCAGCCCGGCGCTGCCGGTACCGCACCTGGTGGTCTCGCTTCTCGTCCACCACCACCTCCTTCTTCCGCATGTATGCCATCATGTTCTGGTTGGCCGCCTCGAACAGCAACGCGCCCTGCGTCTTACCAGCTGAATCCCCAGCGTGTGGGTCGTGCTTGAACAACGCTTCCGCGTGCGACTCGCGCGAGAACTTGCTACAGGTGACGCAACGCAACGTCAGCATTGTTACCTTGACGCACGACTTGAGAGCGCTCTGCGGCGGTGCACACACGGCAGAACTAGTCAGCGACAAGCAGTAGGGTGTCTCTATAGCATAAGTCTAGGATCATATTCGGTAGAAAAGGAATAAATATTCGTAGCGAAAGATATTGCAACTTGGCGAGCGACGCGTGCTGGTGCTACTCGCCCGACAAAACCCCCGTAGTCCTTCGGGCTTGGGGCGCGTTGCCGCAGTGGAGGACGCGGGAAGCTGTTGGGTGTCCATGATCACGTACACCGCCTTCTCGTCCAAGTCAGTGTAACCCCGTGCCGGTTTTGTGCCACCACGCTCCCTCCACTTCACCAAGGGCTAGGCAAGCAGTGCAGGTGTGTGTTGCGCGAGTGAACGAGAGGATCCGCGCCCGCTTTCCTTCGCATCAGCTGCTGCTGGAAATGATTTTTCGGCGTTCAGTGCTGCAGCGGTGTAATAGTAAGTAATACTATTTGTATTATAGGTGCCCGTTCCGTAGCATCATTACCCGTACGACTATAGTGTCCTTCATAAGCATCGCGCGGCGTGCTGCGGCACCTTGACGCACGATACGGGTACGGTGCCCGACGCGGTATCTATTTCACCAAATCACCGGTACGAAATGTAAAGAATAGAATTCGAAGTTGCAATTGATTTATCACTTTTGCGTTTCATACGATCTACATGGTACTCTCGGGTCATATCACCTCCAGGATAAGTTGCGCACGGTGGCTGCGTTGATGGTGTTACTTGCATGCTTTTTACCTCATGGCACTATGTCAATGTTAATGTCTTGAATAACTTGCTTGGCGCTTCCTTCCGTTTTTTGTTACGCTCATTTATTCTTGATAAGATTGTTTGATTGATAAATGGGTACTCGTCACTAGGTCCCATATTTTTCTTTTCTCATTTGGATAGAAAACGCAGTACATGCACATGTACACGTAGTGATGAAGAAGGTGTCTTTTCCTACATGAAGGTGCATACGCATAAATAAAGATATAGATAGATAAGATACCCATCGCCTCTACAGGCATGCACGGGGGCAAGTTGTTGGCTTCTCGACGCCAAAAGGTTTATCTCGCCGTCCATATTGCTCACGCGGATAACGTCTGGCGCGGGTTGTCCTCCGCCGCGGACGATATATAGGTTGCTTCTTCCTATTGGAGTGCCTTCTCCTGCCACGGCGTCCTTGACCCGCGCCATGGGCCGCAAGCGTCTCCGTGCTTCCTCGCGCGGCGCATGAGACGCTGCTTGTCGCCTCCACATGTTTCATTTTTTCAACGTTGCGTGGGAGTTTCTTGAGTAGTCTTATGTTTCATTTGCTAGATTTGTGCACAATGTAGCGCTTCCCTTTGCCGTGCCTTGAATTCTATTGCTCTCTTGCTACTGTAGCTCTTTTGTCCCCCCCCCCCCCCCCCCTTTCCATGTCCACGCTCTTATAGTTCTTCTTATCATCAAATCGGTAGCGACTACATTAGCGCAGTGAATATATTGGCGACTATAATAAAGATTATTGTCTTTGCGATCGAAAATGTTATGGTGTAATTGAATTACACCCCTCAACAAGAGTCCGGACAAGATTTTGCACGTTCGCAAGTAGAATATGTAACCATGCGTCGACTTCATTGACAAATATCCTGAAATCCCAGGCAATGCTTTTGCGCCCAAAATGTCACAACCAGCCTCTCAGTGGCTGGTTGCTAGTCAAAATCTCTCATGGGAAGCGTTCAATGAGTGAAAAGTGCTGGTAGTCCTGTAAGCAAACTACAGTGGAGCAGTCGCTATGCGGGGATTGAAGGAAAGAAGTTACAATGTGGAATATCCTGTCACCGCCCTCCATTGTGCTAGACTATTTATAGTCTAGCGAAGCTCGCCTTCAGTCTCGTCACGCGTCACGCTTCCCCAGGCAGGTATCGACGTGTCGACGTCCGTAGTCTTCCGTAAGCCAGGTTGCGTAACCAATTGGCCTCGTGCCTAGCGTCTTGACGCATGGGAGAACTCACTGTGCGTACTGTACATACCGAGAGATACATATACGTACAGTACTGCGGACAGTGTCCTCGAGCTTCACAATGGCAAGTGTAACTGCTAGTACACTACATCCGTGGAAGGTACGGTATAAATATCGTAGCGAGTACTTGTACTAGTCCTGTAACGTACTGTCACAGGACAGTACTCGCCACACTCGTACGCTCCCCCTCTTGACAGGATGCGAGGCTGGCCGAGAGGCCAACCTCAAGCAGTAGGTCTTCGGGCTTTCTCCATAACTCGAGTCGAGCGCTGCGTTGCAGGCTGTGCTCTCAGGAGAACCGGGCGTCCTATCTCAGTGCTGCTCTTCAGCACGACGCAGATGTCTCAATTCCGGGCGGTAGTCGTAGCGATTAGCGATACCGGTAACGACACTTCATCTGAGCCTGTAATCAAATGTATCGATGTGCTCCTGTAGAAAAGTCAGCACTTTTCATATCGTCAGCATCATACAGGTACTGTATATATATCTCGAAGTGTCATCATCAATAATATTTCGATCCCTGTATACACTATGGGACAAAATAATATCAGTCGCGTCTGATGTCCTGTCAGTCAGCTACCATCTTCAGACAGACACAGAAACTACACTTCAACCAGCAGGTAAGTGTATCAAGCACGGCAAACTCTCTCAGGTTCTGTCGTAGTAGAGGTTGCACAGGCAGCGACTTCTTCGTTGCCTTTGACTGTTGTCGGTAGCTCTCTCTCGACAAACGAGGGACACTGTAATAAATATCCGAAAATACTACAGTCTTGTCTACCACTCAACTCATCTTTCGTGCATTCCATATCGACTCCCTTCAGCGTGTCTACGCATCAGGCTCGTACCATGCCAACACTTTGTTGCGCATCGAGGTAAAGTCAATAGACCTTGCCAACTTTCAAGTTGCGCAATCTGGTCCAATCGTATTGCCTCGGCAAACTCGGATTGTGGATATCTCGCTAGTCACGAATTACACTACCACTCAGTATCATGGTTTCTTGCCAATCAATCTCTCTGAGTCTCTGGTATGCAAACGAGCACTAACGAGCAGCAGATGAGTTCGCGAGTGAAAACGTGGGGTCGAACCACGGACCGAAACCAATGTCAACAACCAGCCTCTCAGTGGCTGGTTGCTAGTCAAAATCTCTCATGGGAAGCGTTCAATGAGTGAAAAGTGCTGGTAGTCCTGTAAGCAAACTACAGTGGAGCAGTCGCTATGCGGGGATTGAAGGAAAGAAGTTACAATGTGGAATATCCTGTCACCGCCCTCCATTGTGCTAGACTATTTATAGTCTAGCGAAGCTCGCCTTCAGTCTCGTCACGCGTCACGCTTCCCCAGGCAGGTATCGACGTGTCGACGTCCGTAGTCTTCCGTAAGCCAGGTTGCGTAACCAATTGGCCTCGTGCCTAGCGTCTTGACGCATGGGAGAACTCACTGTGCGTACTGTACATACCGAGAGATACATATACGTACAGTACTGCGGACAGTGTCCTCGAGCTTCACAATGGCAAGTGTAACTGCTAGTACACTACATCCGTGGAAGGTACGGTATAAATATCGTAGCGAGTACTTGTACTAGTCCTGTAACGTACTGTCACAGGACAGTACTCGCCACAAAAATGGAATGCGCCGACAACTACGAGGGGCGAATTCGAGCGTTGCCGGGCTTGTGTACTTGGGGTTATCGCGCCCGCACCCGTGCGGCACGCTCTTTCAAACAGTCGCCGTGTTAGTTAGACGAAGAGACTAACGGGCGCACAACGCCGCAATATGAATGTTTGTCGCCGCAAAAACAATGCATTGGCGACGGAGGGAGGAGGTATTGGGCAGGCCGTTGTGGGGAAACGCACGAAATCGCGTATGTAGACTTACCGCCGATATGCGCACAACCCAATGGCAAGCCGCTTTCGACCACAATGTTGAAACGATCATAACTTACTCATATATGGTTAGGCCTTTTTTAAATAAGGTACCGTTGGACGTGTCTTTCTAATGCACGTCGAATACATCTGCTTCGGAGTTCAAACACTCACAATTCAATTTTGTATGCATTATTTTAATTTACGAATTATTACGGCAAAGCTGAGCCGCATTGCCAAGCAACACACATCGAATTCGGCTCACCTCATGAGGCGAGTTGTGCAGGGTTTGTTGATATAAGTTTACCAACTCTTCATTATTCCTGCTAACTTCGGAGCCTAATTCCCGACGCGTGCCACGCGTGGGGCGGGTGTGGTTGGCACAAGCACATACCCAAGCATTCCAAACACCACCGTCAACGTGATGCGTCCCTAACGGCCAAGCTAAACCTCGCCCCTCCCCTAAGCCAATCGCACTCGCATGATTAAAGCTTGCAGTGTCTATCCAAACCTGCGGCATGTGCGTTCTGGCTCGCTTGCTTTCCGAAAACATCACCCGTGCCAGTGGCGTGAACTTCCGTGCTCTATTCACACACCCGCAAACCTAACCTCGCGCATTGAACACGGCACCCACGCCTCCAAATCCCCTCCAAAAAGCCCCCAAAAATACAGTTATGTGGACCACATAGTACTAATATGCAGCTTGCTATGAGCACTTGAGCAATGCTCAAGCGTGACGCTCATAACGACGTGTGTAGTTCAGACAATTTCTGGGCAATCGATGGGCTTAATTCGACAAAATGCACCGACAACACCTGCTTTAAGCTGAGGTCTAACCACCCCGGATGACGGCTTACTGCTTGCTTCTCGGCTCTCATACAATTTGGTGGTACTCGGGTATCGTCGTGCTTCACGTGGTGAGGGGAACGTGTTCTTGACAAGCTTATGTTTCTTAGGTTTTTCCCTCTTTTCTTCTTTATTTTACTACGTGGCCTCCAGTGTTTTTTCTTGTAAAACTTTGATTAATATATTAGCGCAGTTCATGTACGCGCTGGATATACACTCTTCCCATAAAGTCCGTTACTACCGGCACGCATTTAATTACCCGCCACGCACAGCCGCGATGGCCATGCAATTCGATTGGGGGGTAGAGTAATGACTTTCGAACAGCACACCACGGCGCGTGGTTCACTGACGTGAGCACCTCTATCGGCACGCTCCGATTATTGCGGGCACACACGTTGGATTTGAGTCCGAAATTTTGCAAGCCGAAATTTGTGCATGTGCATGTTATGCACGCCTCTATGCGTGACTCGGTACACGTAGTGTCGCGACAAGCCGGGAGAGTACTCGACATTGGGCTCTCAGCATGTTTGCACAATTGCACGAGTATCCGCCGAGTGTGTTGCGCCCGGCCGCCTACAGAGCGGCAATACCGAGTCTGGCATATCGTGTGCATTAGGTTTTCTTGCCAAGTGCCCGAAAATACAGCCAAGGAGCACGGGCTAGGGACCTATTGGGCTTGAGGGACGGTTGACTTGGAGTGTAAGCACCCTAGCGCGCGGATCGATGGCCTTTGAAGCTTTCGCATCGCCGGGCGTGAAATATGGCGGGGAGCTTTCAAAGTACCCTATCACGGGCCTTGGTTTTGCATGCGGCAAATGACACGGCACTATGCCATCATGGGGCATGAAATGGGTAACGCCGTGAACAGACGAAATATAGAGCGCTGACTGTTAAGCGTATTGGCGGAGCGGGTGTGCGGGTACCACCTGTCCAAGGGTTGCTAGCCCCGCGCGAATGTGGCAGATTTTGAAACCATGAAAGCTTTACTTGGTTGTCCGAGGGGCTGGATGGCATCGGACGGCGGATTTGACGCGAAAACCGGCCGGTAGACGTAAATGTAGTTGAAAACTTATATCTACTTGGGGGAAGGGCTTCCATTTGCAACTTAGTTTGCTTGAATCGGACACCGTACGGCAAAGTAAGGCGTTTTTAAGCCTCCCAAGTTGTGGGTTTCCCGCCCCTATCCCATCCACGTCAAGCATCTTAACGGCACATGCCATCATACCCACGTGCTCCCAGGTTTGCGGACAACATGCTGGGATCATAAAAACCGCGTGTTGTGTCGCCCATTTCGGGAGTATTCACGAGCCAAAGTGTGGAAAATCCTAATTCCGGGGCGCCCGAATCAGGGTATGCCCCGAAATCGGGGTTGACCCGCAAACCCTAATACGTCAGTTCGTAGCCGCGACGGGCCCCATTTGTGCCCCGCTTCCCCCTTTACTTCACCGTCAACACAAGTTTCTGTCCGCCGTTTCAACGAGCTACAGTACAGTTAAACCCTAGAAACCCTACACGATAAACACCCGCCCTAACTACGCGAAAGGCCCTATTCCACTAGTAACGGACTTTATGGGAAGAGTGTATATCGGCGGCCGAGGCGCACTGTCGCATTATTATCGGAAGAGCATTCTGGAAGCGGCGGCCATCAGCACAGCTATACCCTCGGTCAGCGCTTTACGACCAGCAGCCAGGTCGTGCCCTTTATATTCCACGTGAGGAGGTGGCTGCGGCGGGTATTCTCTGAGGTGGGCTGTGGGCGTGATGGGTAGCGACTCGGAGGATGAACGCGGGGCGGCGGCGGTGGACGAGTCAGCGGCGGCGGCGGCGGCGAGCAGCAGCGGAAAGAAGGGAAAGCACCGCAAGCCGAAACCATGGGACCACGACGGCATAGACCACTGGACGGTGCCTAAGTTTACGAAGGAAGACAACACGGGGGGGCCACTGCTGGAGGAGAGCTCCTTCGCGACGCTGTTTCCAAAGTACCGTGAGAAGTACTTAAGGGAAGTATGGCCCGCGGTAACTCGGTCGCTGAAAGAACACCACGTCGACTGCGAGCTCAACCTCGTGGAGGGTAGCATGACGGTACGGACTACACGAAAGACGTGGGACCCCTTCATCATCGTGAAGGCGCGAGACCTGATCAAGCTGCTCTCGCGCAGCGTGCCCGCGCCGCAGGCGTTGAAGATCTTGGAGGACGACGTCGTCGCGGACGTTATAAAAATAGGAAACATTATCAGGAACAAAGAAAAGTTTGTCAAGCGTAGGCAGCGCCTCATTGGACCCAACGGCTCCACGTTAAAGGCCATCGAGCTTCTCACCGAGTGCTACATCCTGGTGCAAGGCAACACCGTGTCCGCCATGGGCTCCTACAAGGGCCTTAAACAGGTAAACACACCAACTCACTCATTCACTCACTCTCTACTTTTCCCTTCACTTACCCATTATTCCCTCACCTCTTTTTCTCTCCCAACTAAATCACCAACTTACCAACTAAGTCACTCATGCACTCACCCACTCACTCACCAGCCTACCAACTCACTCATACATTCAGTCACTCACTTTCTCACCCACTCTTTCTTCACTATTCCCCTCCTTTTTTTCACTTACCCAAAGTCCCCCCCCCCCCCCTCACCGTTGGAGCACATGTCTCGGCCGGTCACAATCAGCTTCCTCATTGCACATTTGGAGCCTCGACTGGCCACATCATAAATTGTTAGCCGTACCAGATCAATTAGCAAAGAACCTTTCACATCCCCTTTCACCACATTTTCACTCGCGCGCACACGACATTGTACATATGTAAACATGCATACTCACACATCATGTTACACGCAAATACAAATCACTCAAACCCACTCACGCTCAGATACTCATATGCTTACACCATCGTATATGTACTTTCGCACATGCGCATAAGAACATATCCAGACACGCAAAGTCTCGCTCTTCTCTCTTTCTCCCCAAGACAGACGTACACCTGTACACATACACACACACACACACACACACACACACACACACACACACACACACACACACACACACACAGTCGTAAGCATACATACACATATTAAACATTTTTTCCCATGCGCGTATTCATGCGTACTGCCACACATGCTATCATACTCATGCACACAGCCACACGAGCACATTCCCACCGTTTCTCTCTTTTTTATCTGTCATTTCTCTCTCTCTCTCCCTCTCTCTCTCTCTCTCTCTCTCTCTCTCTCTCTCTCTCTCTCTCTCTCTCTCTCTCTCTCTCTCTCTCTCTCTCTCTCTCTCTCTCCCTCTCCCTCTCTCTCTCTCACACACACATGCGAACACACACACACACACACACCTCCCTCTCATCAGGGGCAGTGAACAGTCCATCCTGCACAGGATTCTCCAAAACTTTTTTGTGATTCTCAGCCCCACATTAGGACTAACACGCACTCTCATCCTTTACCTTCGCCCCGCAATCAACCGAGCAGGTGCGCCGCGTGGTGGAGGACTGCATAAAGAACGTGCACCCAATTTACCACATAAAGACGATGATGATCAAGCGCGAACTGGCCAAGGACCCGGCGCTGAAGGAGGAGAACTGGGAGCGCTTCCTGCCCAATTTCAAGAAAAAGAACGTGGCGCGCAAAAAGCCGCACAAGGTCAGGGGGCGCAAGGGCGACGCTGTGTTCCCGCCGCTGCCGCAGCCCAGCAAGGTGGACCTGGCGCTGGAGAGCGGTGAGTACTTCCTCAGCAAACAGCAGCGCGCGGAAGCGGCGGCGGCGGAGAAGGCGGCGGCGCAGGCGGAGCGCACGGGCGCGGCCAAGCGGCGGCGGGAGGAGGCTTATGTGGCGCCGAGGGAGGAAAAGGCGGCGGGGGTGGGTGGAGATGCGGGAGGTGAGGGGGGCGAGGATGTGAGGACGATGGCGAAGGCGCTGAAGGAGAAGGCGGGGGCGAGGAAAGGGGCGGAGAGGGGGGCGGCGGGGGTGGGGGACGTGGGGGCGTACTTTGAGGGGGGCGTGGGGGCTGAGGAGGAGGGGGGGAAGGTGAAGAAGAAAAAGAAGAAAGTGAAGGAAGAGGTGGTGGAGGACGGTGGTCAGGCGGAAAGGAGGAAAAAGAAGAAAAAGGTTGTGGAGGAGGAAGTGGAGGGTGGTGAGGTGGAGAAGAAGAGGAAGAAGAAGAAGAAGGTAAAGGAGGAAGCGTAGGAGAATAAAAAGGGTAAAGGGTGAGGTGAAGGTGAAGGAGAAGAGGAATGCGCAGGTGGAGGTGGTGGTGGACATGAGGAAGAAGAAGAAGAAGGTGGAGGTGACGGAGGGGGTGGTGACGACGAAGAATGTGAAGGGGGGGGCGCACTGAGATGGGTGGGGTGTTAAGAGAGGCTGAAGGAGTTGGTGGTGGTGGTGATCATGCTATGGTGGTGGTGGTGAAAGAGTAGTGGCGTTAGGAAGGGAAGTGGGGGGAGGTGGCGGTTGTGGGTGTGTGACAGGTGGAAGGAGGGGTGAGGGGCTGCGGGCAGGGCTAACCTATACGTGAGCTGGCTGGCCTGCTTGGATGAAGGGCGCGGGATAAACGAACCAAGGCAGTGTGCGTTGGATGGCTTGTAATTGAAATGGAAACGAAATGTATGGGAGGAGTGACGCAGCGCGGTCGTGGGAGGAGCGGCGTGTTTGTTTGGGTAATAAGTGGATATCATTTCTGTTATGACGTTACTGATCTTTCACTAATGTATCTGATAAGTAAATGAACATCGGGTTTGGGGGGGGGGGGGGGGGGGGAGGAGGAGAAGTTGAAGGAGGAGGCGTAGCTTGGGGACTGTTCTGGAGGGGGTAATGCAGCTGAAGGAGAATGCGAAGGGAGCACTGGGGTTATAAAAGGTGTGTGGTTAGTGGGTGTGAGAGGGGTATGGGGGGGTAGTTGTACCCTACGATTGAGCTATCATGCGGGATGAAGCAAAAAGTGGGTGTGGTTGGCGTAAAGTTAGCAGGCAGGGCAAGGTGGGTGGCTTGTAATTGAGAATAAATAAATGGGATGTGTGGCAATTGTAAGTAACAGTGCCACCGCTTGGTCTTTAGAGGAATGGATGTTTTTTAAGTAATAAACATTTTCTGACATGTGCACCTACTCCCATCATCACCCGATATACACTCCTCCACAAACTCCCGGACATGCATTATGTTAAGCATAAGCTAGTCAAGAACACGCTCCCCTCTCACCACGTCAAGCTCAACGATACCCGAGTACCACTCAATTGTAGGAGAGCCGAGAAGCACGCAGTAAGCGGTCATCGGGGGTGGTTAGACCTCAGCTTAAAGCGGGTGTTGTCGGTGGAGTTTGTCGAATTAAGCCAATAAACTCCCGGGAAATTGTCTGGACTACACACGTCATTCTGAGCGCCACGCTTGGGCATTGCTCAAGCGCCCATACCAAGCTGCATACTTCTCCGTGGTCCACATAATCGTATTTTGGGGGGCTTTTTGGAGGGGGTTTGGAGGCGTGGGTGCCGTGTTCAATGCGCGAGGTTTGGTTTGCGGGTGTGTGAATAGAGCACGGAAGTTCACGCCGCTGGCACGGGTGATTTTTTGGAAAGCAAGCGAGCAAAAACGCACATGACGCAGGTTTGGATAAACATTGCACGCTGTAAACATGCGAGGGCGATTGGCTTAGTTAGGGCAGGGGCGAGGTGCAACTTGGCCGTTAAGGACGCATCACGTTGACGGTGGTGTTTGGAATGCTTGGGTATGTGCTTGTGCCAACCACACCCGCCCCACGCGTGGCACGCGTCGGGAATTAGGCTCGGAGGTCAATAGGAATGAAGAATTGGTAAACACATATCGACAAACCCCGCACAAATCGTCTTAGGAGGTGAGCCGACTTCGATGGGTGTTGCTTGGCACTGCGGCTCAGCTTTGCCGGAATAACTCGTAAATTCAAATAACTCATAACAACTCAATTTGTGAGATTTTGAGCTTTAAAGCAAATGCGTTCGACGCGCATTGAAAATACGCATCCAGCGGTACATGTTACAAAAAGTTTTGAGCATATGTGAGTAAGTTATGATCGCTTGAACATTGTGGCCGAAAGCGGCTTGCCCTTGGGTTGTGCGCATATCGGTGGTAAGTCTACATACGCGATTTCGTGCGTTTCCCCCACAGCGGCCTGCCCAACACCTCCTCCCTCCGTCGCCAATGCATTATATTTGCGCGACCGTCGCATCAGCGTTCATATTGCGGCGTTGTGCGCCCGTTACTCGTTTCGTCTACCAAGCACGGCGACTGTTTGAAAGAGCGTGCCGCACGGGTGCGGGCGCGATAACCCCAAGTACACATGCCCGGCAGTGTTCGAACTCGCCCCTCGCAGTTGTCGGCGCATTCCATTTTGCGCGCAAAAGCATTGCCTGGGATTTCAGGATATTTGTCAATAAAATCGACGCATGGTTACATTTTCTACTTGCGAAGGTGCGAAATCTTGTCCGGACTCTTGTGGAGGAGTGTATATATTCAGATTGTTTTAAATCTAGAGGTTTGCAAAACTTACTTACATATGTGACAGAACGCACACCTTAGCGGTGAAGCGTTACTGTAAAAGCGGTGCGTCTTGCCTCGAGGTAACCCTCGAGAACTGAGGAAACGCCTCGCGCAACGCCCCAAGCCATGCCTCCAACAACGCTAGCTAGCGGCAACCCTTATGCCGGTGCAACCCCCGAGCACTGGCACTCTCTGCTTTGCGCTCGCCCGTTTGGCTCGCGCAATTGCAGTCTCGACTCTCGTAGTCGAACAAGGTGTCAGTTTACATCGTCTCATGCGCACTCGAGCGTCACGTTCCCACGTTCAAGGTCGCCGTTTACAAACATGCAGCCTGAGCAGTCTACCTCCGCGCCCGGAGTCGACGCTCTCTCCCATGTCATTGAACAACGTACTTCCGAACATATTCAAATCGCAGTCTCGGCCCTCAAACTCCGGATTTTTTAGCATATTCAGGCGTCAAACACCGCCTTAGTCGCACAGCTTCAGCGTTTAACATGCCCATATGTGCCCACGAATCAACATCAGTCCATTCCCCCTTACGCGACCTTTTCGATTGACAGAGGGTGGTAAGGCGGCCCAGGAGCCACCTATCGACGTTGTCGTAGATTAGTACATATGTGGTATGTGGCCACATATGTCAACTATGCTTTTTCGGTGAGCCGGTAAAGCGCACGCCTAATACGCAGAAGGTCGCGGGTTCGATACCCGATGAGTCCGATCATTGTATGTAGGTGTGTCACGGCCCGAGATGAACCCCCACCTTCCACAACGTGATGTACGAGGACTCCGACCTCCACGATTTGGCAAAACGTGCCCTCGGGTAAATGAGATACATATATAAATAATGCGGTCACTGGTCTTTATTCTTGTCAGAGCGCGCTGGTTGCCCACGTGTCATCATCCGAGACGAGGCGGTCCATGTGCAAATGATAATAACTGATAATATCTTACTTATAAAAAACGATAAAAACAACCGAAGTTATCTCAATATACGTATTGTGCCGAGTACTATCATATTGCAGTACAAAACACTGAAAAGCCAGGGATCGAGTAAGTTTTGTCGATGTTGATGGTAGTGATATTTTAAAACGTCGATGTTGATGGTATTGATATCTTGGATTGTTGATGTTGATGGTATTGATATTTTGGGATGTTGACATCGATGGCACATTAAGCCCATATTATAGCCGATGTATCGATATTTGGGACGCTTTATCAGCACATCGGGCCTTGATAATTGATATTTTCTAAATGTTTCGATAGTTGATGGCATTGATGTTAGCACCTCTCCCATCGTGTCGATGTCGATGTCACAACCTAGCACATCGATACCATCAAGGGGTGATGATGATACTATCAACAATGTATCGATGGCTGATCCCTAGCCTTAGAACAGTGTAGGACTCGTACGTATCGCCTTTAGTTGAATTCCGTACTATGCAAATAGGTGTACACCCGGAGTTATACAACCGCTATAATTAGCTCGAGTCCCATTAGGGTACTAGCGTGCTTACCGGTGAGATTAGCTAATCGACACGACGTGCCAGATCACGACAGTCCGAGGCGGTAGTCAGCACGTCACATGAGGCGAGCTTCCGAGGGCCGCGTGAAGCTTCACGACTTAAAGCGAGCGAGGTTGGGCTACTTTAGCCAGCGCGGTGGAGGGAGGAGACAAGTCACTTTTTATTTTCTTTTTTAATTACATTCATATACATTTCAAACAATTACGCTCTCGCACCTGCTTTCTGCATGAGCCGTAATTAATCATTACGTAGTTTGTTCTCGAAACAAACTGTCACGTATACTTCTCCGAAGCAATGAATCCACATTTTTAATCTTTGCGTCTTTGTTAGTGTCCTTTCTCGGGGGGTATTACCATGACAAGCGATGCCCTCGCGGTCTCTTGGACTTTGACTCAAAATGCATACCAATCCTGAAATACATCGTGGACGCTTCATCTTTTTTTCCCTGAACCCATGCCATCGTCGGCTTCACAACGGCAATACATATATCATTACGGCTTATGCTTTACTTATGTTGCTAGTGTGCATCGTTTGTAAGTTAGTAACTTCTCGGCCGACGACGAAACACACTCAATGTCCTCCTATCTATTGATTGTTATTAGGGTATGGCGTAGCTCACAAGGTTAATGGTTTCTGCCTCGGACGTGTTGTCAACTAACCTGATTTCATGTCTAATGCCGTACATTGTGACTCCCGAACACTTAACAGTGGCCACTGTTGAAGTAACACATCAAAATAATTGTCCGCGCAATATGAGTTTCACATTAAAGTCGACATGAAATAAAGTGCAAATGATAACAAATAGCTCCAAATATATAAGTACCCTAAATCTCCCCCTTACAACCTAAACCCTACGCATGATATCTCGCTGTCGTCATCCGGTGCCATGCCGCTGCACCCAACCTGTGCTATTACTGCAAGAGCCTCGCGAAATGTTTCCACACGAGCGCAGCGGCAGTCATCAACAAAGTTGCGTTGTTTGCGTTTTGAGAGTGTGCGGGGACCGTACGGTAGTAAATACACAACATTTTGAGGACGCTGTGGTAGGGCATGTATCTTTTCATATCTTGTGTACAAAGTGGTACAACAACATGTACAAAGCGTACAGAGTCGGCAACATGTCTGCCACGACGGCCTCCACCTGACCCATGCCCCCCTCCCCCCCCCCAGCGGCTCCTTGGCGAATGTGCGGTGACGAGTGCGGTGGAGGTAATGTGAGGACGACGAATCCAATCACGACTTCAAAATTGCAAAAGGCCGTCGAACTCGGATCCGAGTTCAGCCATTATTGCGCGGGTAGTACGATGTGAAGCGCTCGAGCATTATCAACCAATCAATGGACAAGGTCATCCGCAGCAACCAATGCGTTTTGTCATTGTTTGGTGGTTCAGAGCATCAGCCGGGCCATCATCGCGCATTTGGCAGTGTCTTCGCAATTTATGCTTCCAATCGTAGGCACATTTTCCTGCGTTGAGTTGTGAATAGGGGGCTGTCTATCATAAGGGGGAATTGAATCCGGCAGGCTTTGGTATGAATCGGACTACAAGGGGGGACGAATCATCCAGACAGTATTATGCAAGGGAGGCCAGGGTACGACTGTCGGGAATGCACTTCGGCTCATTAATCATTGCGATTCTGGGCTGTCTTATGAAGAGTTGCAGTATCATGCATAATCACAAAAAGAGTCGAACGATGATTTATAGTCTTAGGGTGGTGTTAGCTCCACGACAATTCAGAATCGTCTGCAGTCAGTGCGAAAGGCAGAGAACTACGCAATGAAAAATGACACTTTGAGAGAAACATTAAAAAAAAAAAGCTTGCGTATATGTTTGTTTTGATAGATTCCGTGCATCGTTGCGGTTGTCATCAAGGGGGTGGAGGGTAGTACTGTGCAGGTCATCATGGTGCAGGACACAGCTTGGTTCCAGGGTGGAGTGGGGAAGGAAGGGGGTCATTGTTGGCACAAATAGGAGTGCGTTGCTTGTAACAGTTAAATTGTGGATGGATTGTTGGAAATGAAGGTAACAGAAAATGTGCGACGCGGCCTCTTCTCAGTTGTGGGTCTGCACACTGCCGCGGCAGACTTCACTCCCTCGATTTGGCGTAGCTGTCCAGTATGCGGTCCAGCAGGCCGGGCTCCAGCAGGGTCGGCTCCACGCTGCGCTCCATCGCCGCGCCCACCACCTGCACAGGGCACCCAACTAGCTCAGCCGCCCCTCCTTCCCCTTTGGCAGCCTCCCTCGCAGGGGAGGGGGTGGGCTATTGAGGAGCACCGCGTTTCTGTATGAGTCGTTACTCCAAGGTCCCCACTACTAAAAGACATTGCCTAAATGTTGACAACGGAGGTTTTTATGGAAACCCCACAATAGGGACTCGTAATTTTCTGTAAACAAGACGTTACCTTATTTATGAACAGTTCGCGTGAAAATGTTTTTGTGTACAAAAGAAAAAATTAAAACAATCTTTTGAAAAATAAAGAAAAGGGGGAAAGACCTTATTAGCCCGCGGCACAGGAAATAAATCTTCTTCAAATCAAATGGAACAATTGTGCGGGATAATCAATCGATTCGAAGAAACCGCAGCGAAACTGATGTCAGATTACACATTAAGAATAACATGCTCAATTGTTTACAATACACGGACCGTTGTTTCAGATTCCAAATTAAGCACGTTTCCAGCCTCGCGAAATAATAACTCCTATTTAATTGATTACAAGCCTTTAATTCCTTACTAATTCAATCATTGCACAAAACATGCACGCCCGTATTCATTTGCCCTCCTTAAACAACTCACTAATCTCATTCCATCGGCAACGTCAAGTCCGCACTTCCAATGCGTTTTCGAAGGAAGGACGCATTTCATATCCGTTTTGGCTATTCATAAATAGAAACCCCACCATAAGCTCATTTCATGCATGTGGCACTTCAAATGTACGGAAATTTATTTAAGTAGGGTAGTCATGACAGATGAGTTCATAAATTAAAGCGGTTGTAAGTATTTCGTAATTTTTCGTAATTTTTCCATTCCAAAATTAAAACACCCCATGTGGCCGCAGCATACATGTCAGGGTTAAGGGTAAATTAGGGTTTAGGGTACCTCGTCGAGCAGGGAGTCCACGGAGGCGGCGGCGGAGGAGAAGCGGCGCAGTTGGGGGCGGAGGAAGTGGACGTCGAGCTGCAGCTGCTGCAGCCCCGCCCGCGACACCGTCTGCAGCCTCACGCACTCCACCAGACTCTTCACCCCAACGCGCGCCACCGCGCTCAGCACGCTCGCCTGCGTGAACCGCACCTCGCCGAATATTTTCACCTTTTCCGTGAACAGCCGAGCCACGTTGCGCTGCAGCGACCCGGCGCCTGCCATAAACTGCTGCTGCCCGCCTACAAACGCACCCTTCAATCAGTGGATCACATCATGCCAAATTAATTGTATGTATTAAATGAAAAATATCGACTCACATTTTATTATTCCATTCATCAAATATCAAATAACAACTCATATTCATTCAATATCATAATTCACTGTTGTTCTCAATCATATAACCGCTTTGTCGCGGCTGCAATTTTATGATCGATGTGTGTCTTCTACTAAAACACAATTTCACAAAAAGAGCGCGCGAGTTGGGTTCGTGTTTCAGCGAAGCACATAAACAATATGCAACCATAAACCACAGATCCTTGCATCGCGCGCCGCTTGCGCAGAATCCGCGATTGATTGCGTCGACGGATAATTATGCCAAAATGCGGAGTTTGTGACGCCCAAAACGCGCAATGCCTAAAGAGCGGGCCGTTACCCGATTCACATCGTGCGTAATCTCTCTCAACAAACAGTAATATACCCGAAATGCATGTTATCACAGTCAGCCACGGACGCCTCGAAGACTAAAGAAAATATGCGAAGACCTTTGTTGGGCTGCCAAAAAGACAATTTGTTGAGACTCGGCAGCTCTGGCATGAAAATATATTTCTGCGACTATTTTCACAAATTTTTATTTCACGCGCCAAAAGACACTTGTTTTCAGGCGAGTAGGGGTTTGTTCTGTCGGTGCGCACCGTCACTGGCGGGCGCGGAGGAGGAGCGCTCCCCGCCGTCGTCAATAAGCTGCACCACCTCCGCCTCAGCCATCGACAGGCGGTCCAAAAATAGGACACACACCGCGCGCGGCGCACGTGGCTCCTGCCACACCCCATCCCCACGTTTCGCATTTTTATAACGGCACCACAAGGGAGGAGAAATTCAAAACGAGTCATTTAACGTCCATAATCATCTTATTTTATTGCGTAAATATTCATCGCATCCGACCGCAATTATTTTTTCACAGTTCACATGCGAGCAGACATCGAAGATTAGGCCGCCCAAAAAGTCACTTAGCGCTTCTCGACCCAGTAAGCCCCAAACGGGCAGGATGACGACTATCAATTTGAGCCTGCAGAGTTTCCTCGCTGACAACGACACCGTTGCATAGTGGGCGTGTGTCCTCGCACGTGTTGGCTCAGACCATAAACTCAAACAAGCCCGTCACAGCGTCTGGTGTGGCCTCTGTGCTCGTGCGGCAGAAGTTACCACCAAGAAAAATGTACTATTACACATCATGTGCTTAATAATTTGCATGTCGCTATATAAAGTTACTACACGCATGTCACATTAAACTGAAAAATAGCATCAACTCCAATGGATGAGAACGTAGCGTCACAACAAAACATACGCTTATGCATGCCAATGTTTTTCGTGTCGTACAAATTTCGTTTTAATACATATAGGCACAGATACCTAGAACAACCAGAGAAGACAACCCTTACAGGAATAAAAATAAACATAACAATGAGCTCAGATGTAAGGCGTCGCATCTGACAAAATCATGTTTACCCGTCATCGCAACCCAACAATCATGTCGTAAATGTTAAAATCACACACACACACACACACACACACACACACACACACACACACACACCTCTGCCTAGCCACACATATACATAGGTATCCAACCAACCTTTCGGTGCGATAGATGAAGGTGTCAAGAAACGGATGGTGAGGGGCAAAGGGTGGGAAGGGGGGTTGCGGACCTTGCAGATGAGCCAGTTGGTGGAGTCCACAGAGCGGCGCACCATGAGGCTCAGCTTTCGACCGTGCGCCTCGACGTAAGCGGACAGCAGAGTGGAGGCGGTGGCGGCGATGCGGCGCGCGACCGCACCCGCGACAAACGGCGGCGGCTGGTCGCCTCCGCCGCCGCCGCCGCTGCCAGGAAAGCGGTCCGCGAGCTGCTCCATGCACAAGGGCAGCACGCTGGTCTCCATGATGGTGCAGAGGCACGCGAGGAGGAGGACGGCGCCGGGGGGGGCAGGGTCGCCGGTGGCGAGGGCGTAAGGGGGGCGCGCGCCATCGGGGGTGCCGATGGTGAGGGTGGAGAGGTTGAGGGGGGAGAAGGGGCCGCGGTCCGAGGTGGAGGTGGGGGAGAGGAGGGGGGTGCGGTTGGTTGGGGTAGCAGGGTAGAGGAGGTTGGCGGAGAAGGAGCCGTAGTGGAAGGAGGGGAGGGTGGAGGGGGAGGCGACGCCGGCGAGGACGGTGAAGTGGGCGAGGACGGCGAGGAGGAGGTTCTGGAGGCTGCCCTGCACCAGGTCGACGTACATATCGCGCCAAGAGTCCAAAATGCGGGCGCCCTCGTCCAGCAGCGACCGCATTCCGGCCAGGATACTGCGCGGAGCCGCCCTCAGAACCTCAGCCACGCGCACCTGTGGCAGCGCAAACGTCAGTCCGCACACTCAAGCGAACAGTCAACAGTCCAAAAGGCAGCCAAACAGCACATCAAACTGTGCCTATTCATAATGTAACAATCAAACGTGAGTTATTGGTAATTTGCAGCGATCGGCGGTGTATAATGATCGCAATGCTTTGTGGTCGTTGTAACATTGCGATACAGATGGGGTGGAAACGAATGCGAAGATATGGAATGCAGTGAATACATTGTGATGTAGTGGCATGCAACGAGACATATCATCATGAAATATATCAGCTCGCATTTTCAAGGTAACCTCACAAGCTGCGCATACACAGCACCAACCTAAGCAAACACACCATGTAACAAGCCAACGCCAACAAACGGCACATGTAACAATTGGGGGTATAACGATGACCGAAATGTTTCGTACTCAATTTATGAATACGATATAAAATGTAATGCATTTTTATATCATTTAGCGAAGGCACTGTAATGTTGTCTCATGCAATGTGACGTACAAACACAAATGCGATGAGATATATCGACATGCGATGTGATGCGATGTGATGTGCACTGTGAATAAAACTGTAAGGCTGAGGAAATAAAGTGTGTTCGGTTGAATGTAACTCAATACAATGCACTGTTATGCCAATCAATGATCTTATTGCTTTTCATAAAATGTTAATAAGTACTGCCAACTAATTCGATGCGATGAAAATCAATGAAAGAAAATATATTCTGACATTTTGTAATACATGACAGAATAAAATGCATTCGGTACTTCAATGTACTGTATTATAGGGTAATATTTGAAATTTGTACGTTGTGTATTTATGACATTTTCAGGCTCCATTTATCATTGGGTTGCTTACACTGCAACGCAACTAGGCGACAGCAATGGATATCAATTACCAAACAAGTCACGTACCCCTAACTCAAGTCACAAGTCGCCCTCACATATGCTGTGCCGCACCCGCCCACAATCAGGCTCCTCGCGACCATTGACACAAGCAGGTAATAAACTCACCATATTATTAAGAGTTACCTGTGCTGCTCTAGCACAAAAACGCAAAATTCAGGTAATCATATTCTCGTGTCAAAGTAGAACCCCGCGGAGGAACCCAAATAACCATTCAAAATCAGACCGGCCGAAAC
>JAPMLY010002202.1:0-32500 GCA_026401115.1 Tetraselmis chui | reverse complement strand
TGAAGGTGAAGGTGAGAATGACGATGAGGGTTATCATGATCAAGATGAAGGTGGAGAGGGGGTAGTTGAAGTGTGTGAGGAGGCAGCATGCGCGGCTCGATGCGCACACTAGTGGTCATGCCACCTCCTGCTTCCATGAGCAGTGCTGATAGGGTGGCAAGGGTGTCAAAGGAAAGGCAGGCAGCAGCTCACCTCCCTGCCCCCCTTCCCCCTCGCCGCCCTCCGCGCCGCCCGCCCCGTCGCCGCCGTAGTAACTACTCAGCAGGCTCCGCACCCGCCGCGCCTTCTCGTCCAGAGACGGCTCCATGTCGCTCACGCCCTACCTATTTCGCTACCTCTCCCCCTTCGCTATCGCTGGTATGCCTTCCGACGGTAGCGCGCTCGTTCGTGTTGCTCGGAGGCCGAGTGATATTGATGATCTCGGCGGTCAACGTACTAGTACGGGTACATTAGAAATAAGACCGCTCTCGGCTCCGTTCAATTTTCGACGCACGATGCTGACGGTAGGCGAGGCCGCTCAGGGGCGGCAGGGTTCGGGAAAGCTTCGCAGTTAAGATTCGCGCTAGTGTTGCTTGTGATGAAACATTATTGGGGTGAGCTTGTTTCCTCTTTGACGGCATTGCGGAGCGGACGGAGTCGAGCCGAGGGTGGACCGTGTCGCGCGCCCGCAGAACGAAATAATAAATTGATTACAAGAAGAACAACATGAGCATGGACAGGGGAAAATGGAGGGGAAACAAAAGGGCAAGAGTGACAAGAGGATCACGGAATCCAAAGCGCAGCAAAAGGAAGCACTACTTTGTGCACGAACCTAGCAGATCGAACTAAGGAAACTCCTAGAGGCAACGCCGAGAATACAACACGTGGAGGCGCTAAGCGGCGCCTCACGCGCCGATCGAGTAAGGCTAGGGATCAGCCATCGATGCATCGTCGATAGTATCATCATCACCAGGTGATAGTGACATCGATGTAATAGGTTGCATCATCGACATCGACACGATGGCAGTAGTGCTAGCATCAATGCCATCAATTATCAAAACAATTGTGAAATACTGATTATCTAAGCCCGATGTATCGATATTTCGTCCCAAATATCGATACATCGGCGGTAATATCGGCTTAAATTGCCATCGATGTCAGCATCCCAAACTATCAACACCATCAACATCGACAATCCAAGATATCAATACCATCAACATCGACGTTGCAAAATAGCACTACCATCAACATCGACAAAATTCACTTGATCCCTAGCCTTACGATCGAGGAAGCACGGGGACGCTTGCGGCCCATGGCGCGGGTGAAGAGCGCCGTGGCGGGAGAAGGCATCTCAGCGGAGGAAGAGGCGGTCTCCAAACCGTCTGCGGCGGTGAACAAACCGCGCAAGACGTTGTCCGCGTGAGCAATATGGACGGTGAGAGAGACCTTTCGGCGCCAAGAGGCCAACACCTTGCCAGGGACTGGATCCGGATCCTAAGGAGCCGCGAATCCACGAGACTACTCGGGTTCGGACTTGGTCTCGTGGGTCCGGACCCTAGAATCACAGGTAATCGCGGGGTCCGGACCCTAGAATCACAGGTAATCGCGGGGTCCGAACCCTAGGTTCAGTGGGAGGTATTTGGCAATGCAAATCTGCTGAGGTGTATGTCTAGGATTGGTTCAATAGCCCTGATTGCTGTCATTCCGCAGCCTTGAATCGATTGTAGCCCACCCAAAGGCTATTTAAACGGTGCGTACGCGCTTGAAATCCACCATAACCTGCCCGTCCACATCCAATCCTATCACAATTAGCCGCCACTTCAAAAACCGAGCTCAACGTAAGGCGTCAAGCCTATTGGTCCACCCTGCTGGAAGACTTTCACAACGAGCAAGAGAAAGTTGAAGAGGTAAGCAAGAGTTCCCCCCCCCCCCTCCGCTTTGCCCTCACCCCCGAGTTAGCTGCGTTGTGATGTTCGGTAGCGCCGCATGGCGCCCCCTCCCCGCCTCCGCCCGCACATTTATGTCTGTTTATTTGCTCTATCGAAGCCATAGTAATAGCGTTGCAGTTGAGCTTGTCGACACTTTGTTATCGCTGTTCTGTGATGCTTTTCTATTCTTTGCTTTCCGACGTAAAAGGTTACTTTGTCGTTAAGTATATTGTCGCACTGTACTGTTCGGTAGCGCCGCATGGCGCCCCCTCCCCGCCTCCGCCCGCATATTTATGTTTGTTTATGCTCTATCGAAGCCATATTAATAGCGTTGCAGTTGAGCTTGTCGACACTTTGTTATCGCTGTTCTGTGATGCTTTTTTGTTCTTTGCTTTCCCACGTAAAAGGTTACTTTGTCGGTAAGTATATTGTTGCACTGCGCTGTTCGGTAGCGCCGCATGGCGCCCACTCCCCGCCTCCGCCCGCACATTTATGTCTCTGTTTATGTGCTCTATCAAAGCCATATTAATAGCGTTGCAGTTGAGCTTGTCGACACTTTGTTATCGTTGTTCTGTGATGCTTTTCTGTTCTTTGCTTTCCCACGTAAAAGGTTACTTTGTCGTTGAGCATATTGTTGCACTGTGCGGTTCGGTAGCGCCGCATGGCGCCCACTCCCCGCCTCCGCCCGCACATTTATGTCTCTGTTTATGTGCTCTATCAAAGCCATATTAATAGCGTTGCAGTTGAGCTTGTCGACACTATGTTATCGCTGTTCTGTGATGCTTTTCTGTTCTTTGCTTTCCCACATAAAAGGTTACTTTGTCTTTAAGCATATTGTTGCACTGTGCTGTGGCCAGTGGCTCAAGTTGTGAATTTGCTGCAGGGGGACTATGTAACCATATCACTTGTTTACCCTATGTTAGGCACTCTGTTAAAGCAGCTGTCGTCACACAGGCCCGTTTCACTGCAAGATGAGCGGAGGGATGTGGACTTGTACACCATCGAAGCGAAGGACATGGAGCCTCATATGGCGGAGGCAAGGGAGAGTCTGCGGGCCGGAATCATTGAGCGTTTTTTCACGAACATAAGGGAGAACGATTACATCAAGATAGGGATTGCGACATTGCTGGACATTCGGTGAGTACCTTGTAATAGTTGTGTGTGCATGTGTTTAAATTTTGCACATGTGTTTCTATTATATACCTGATAAAAATATTGAATGTTGATAAATAGATGTGATTGTATCTGAGCGTCCTTGTGTGTGTGTGTGTGTGTGTGTGTGTGTTTGCGTGTATATGCTTATGCATATTTGTATTGAGTGCTTGTATGTGTGTGTGTGTGTGTGCGTGCTTGTATGCGCATGTACTTCTGCATGTGTGCTTGTGTGTGTGTCTTATGCATGTGTGTTTATGTTTGTGTGTGTGTTTGTCTTATGCATGTGTGTGTCTTATGGATGTGTTTGTGTTTATCTGCTTGTGTGTGTGTTGGCTTGTATGTGCATCTGCTTCTGAATGTGTGTGTATGTGTGTGTGGTGTTCGTTTGTGTACCTATTTTGTATGCCCTCTACGTGTTCCTGTGTGTGTGTGTGTATGCAAATTTACTTGTGCATTTGCTATGTTAACTAAAAATGTGAATTGTGCAGGTTTAAGAATCTGGACTTCAATGGCATTCGTCCCGACTTTGCGCCTACAATTTTGGCGGCTGCAAGAAGGGAATTTGGAGAGCAGTGGCGCACAGAGCCGGAAGAGAGCGAGGCAGAAGGCGGTGCTTATCCAAGCATGAATGCTGCAGAGCTTGGCAAGCAATTGATGTCGTCGAAGAGTAAGTCTTTCACTGCATTCCTTTCCGGGGATTTGAATGGGCGTGTGACGCCCTCTATAGCCAAGCACGTGGAAAAGGATGACTTAGAGCGTTACCTTGAGCTGCCCCAAGAAACGGACAAGGACATTTGTGTGTTGACATGGTGGAAAACACATGCAGCTCTGTACCCCGACTTGGCTTTAATGGCGCGGCAGTACTTATCTATGCATGCTACCTCTGCTGCATGCGAGCGTTTGTTCAACAAAGCGGGGCGAATGCATGACGCGTTCAAGAAGAACACCAAGGAAGATAGCCTAGAGGATGCCTTGTTAGTCTCATGTAATTGTTGAATTATGTATGCGCGAGGAATATGGTTGTCACCACAAGTCTATATAAACTGTAAGAAATGGTTGTCTTAAACCTGTTTTCATCCATATTTTGTGCATTTAATGTTCATTTGGTGGACTCGCACTGGCCATGCGATATACCATTTGGCATTACTTGTCACATCATATGTGAAAAATGGTACTGCATCGGAACCTGTTTCCCTGTGATGGCAAGTGTCTTTTTTGAGCCGGAGGGCTATAAACTCACATACGTTGCTTGTGGCACTTGCCGGAGGGACCAAAAGCTTTGCTAAATTGTATGGGATAGACTGTAAAGTACTAAATATGTTTGCAGCGGGCAGAAAGTATGGGAAGTGAATTGTACGTATCTACTGTATGGGATCCAAGCATAAGCAGGCGCATAGAACTAGTAGAGATGTAAAAATTCAATTTGCAGTACAAACTTCCCCCAAAATGCGCAATTTGTATCAATTTGCATGAGTACTTCGAGTACTTGTTGGAATCGCGAACCCAACGAATCCAACGGAACCAAAAAATTTAGAAGTACTCATGTACTCGGTTCCGGAATCAAAAACACAGGTACTCGCTGGATCCGAACCCTAGAATCACAGGTAATCGCTGGATCCGGACCCTAAAATCACAGGTAATCGCGGGATCCGGACCCTAGAATCACAGGTAATCGCGGGGTCCGAACCCTAGAATCACAGGTAATCGCGGGGTCCGAACCCTAGGTTCAGTAGGTAATCGCGGGGTCCGAACCCTAGAATCACAGGTAATCGCGGGGTCCGAACCCTAGAATCACAGGTAATCGCGGGATCCGGATCCCTTTTTTAGAGGTACTCACTAGTTCCGGATCCAAAAAATCAAGTACTCATGGATCCGAACCCAACAAAACAATGGCGGATCCAGTCCCTGCACCTTGCCCACATGCATCCCTTTAGAGGCGGTTGTCTGCTTGGCCACATCCGTCATTAACGCCGCGGGGAGGCCGTCGTTGCCGTTGGGGAGATGAACTAATATCACCGAATTTGTGAGAACCTCGACGCCAACCCCGACTGCGCCACGAACCTTGGAGATGACTTCGGCAAGGGCCGTCACTAACCAAGAGTGGGCGGTGTGGACCGAAGCATCCGCATCGAGCCAAATGGTCAAAAAAGCAGTGGCTCGCGCATTATCCGACATTATCAACACCCGCCGACGCTAACGCACCTCGCGTAGCTTGAACCGAGAGATGGCAAGAAGCACAAGCACAGCGGGAGCGTAGAGTAGAGAGGATGCGGGATGAGGATAGGCCGAAGACGAGACAGACCGACGGAGAACTTCGTCGTAAAGCTCAGGGAACTTGTCACGGAGCTCGCCTAGGCGACCCAAAGTAGGCGGGTCCGAAGCCAAAACCGCAAGGGCGCCGTGGCGAAGACGATATACAAAACGCCTAGACTCCGGCCGAGCGCGGTTAGATGACGTGGGAGCGACTTTCGCGAAGCGAAGCAAGTTGACGCGCTCACTATTGTCGGCTTGTAGCTTTGGAAAGATGTCCGTGGCAAACGCAGAAAGGGGTGCGAGCGAGGGTAGGCCATCGAGGGACCGAGCAATATGCTCGTTGTTTGATCGGGCTTCGGCTACGCAGGCCGCGCGACCCATCGTTGAAAGTTGCGGGGGAAGCATCACAAAGTCTATGGTTATCAAAGGTTCGGACTCGGCGAGAGCGTGAGAACCGCACGCGGCATGTAAGCGCGTATACGACGAAGCGAGCTCTAACGACCACATGGGTTCGTTGTCGCCATCGCCTCCGTACGGTGTACCATGCCTGCGGGACACCGCTATGGTCATACCAATGGCTAACCGTCCATACATGGTCTGCTCCATCGGAATTTCGTCGTGGGAATCCCCGCGCACGCGAGCATCTTGCATTGTAAAGAAACGGATAGCATAGCCCACTGCCAAACCGGCCGCTCCGACATGGGCTGCATCCGGCAAGAAACCAAATACCCACCCCCATGCCTCCGAAACGTATGGGATGAGACATCTCGGAGCGAGTGTTGCGGGGTAGGCTAGCTGCGGGAAGGCCCAATATCTCAGCCGCCACATCTAGGGTGGCATTGTCAGCGCGCTCGACGAATGTCATGACGGTGTCGGCGTAGCCCTCGCCCCTGCCAAGACCGCGGAGGACCGTACGGGCAAATTGTCCGAAGCGGCGGTTGCAATGTTGATGGATACGAAGCGCAGTGTGAGAGTGCCGGCGAGCTGCTAGACCCCTTAGACGTTCGCCATATGCCTCATACTTGCTTAAGGCCGTTACGAACACGTCTCGAGCAAAATCGGATGTATCCATTGCCCCCCCCCAATATTGTCGTCCCTTCCGTGGAGGTATGTACTCCCTGCATGATGTGGCCGTTGGGTAAGTTATCGAAAGCATCACCGACACCCAAAGGGGAATACAATCAGTTTTTGGGGATGGTTACCGTGAGGCCGACGCTAGCATACACCTCCGGCATAGCGTCGCCAATAGCCACGAGAGACGCAGGGGGTCCCATGAAGTGACCATCGTCAGAATAACCGCAGACAACGGATTCGTTCTGGGCAGTCGTAGCCAAATGTTTGTATACCCGGGAGGCAACTATTGCAAAGAACACGGCCCCGATAACGCAACCTTGATAGACTCCACGGGTACTCAGGATACGCATAGCCGGGCCATGGGCATTTGATGAGTCGTAAACGTACAAGGTAGATGGACGGCCATACAACATAGTAGCGACGCGGAGCAACGGTCGAAGCGCAGGATTCGCAAACAATTCCGCAAACAAGGGACGCCGCAAGAACTCGGTTAATGCGTTGGATGCGTCGCCTTGCATGTCCGCCTAGTCTTGTGAGGCGTCAAGCGCAGCTCGAACCCAGAATAGTACGATCACAACCCCGCCGCGGACGCCGACCCCAAGTTGGTGCCAAGCAACCAACCATTGAGACATTTCGTCACCAATTTCGGCGAGAAGTGCGCGATTCGCGAAACGAACCAAAACGGAGCCAATTCCAATCGGGCGCAACGTCCCCTTTTGGTCGCGAAGTTCTTGCTCTTGTGCGCGTCGTTGTTCGGGATCAAGCTTGTCTAGCGGAATAAGTGTGGCGGAAGCGAGGAATGAGACAACAAATGATGGAACCTCTGCATTCACGATGGCTTCGGCTGAATCGGTGAGAGTGCAAGGGGAACCCTCGCGCGAAGAGTTTCAAACCTCCAACCACCGACATAAGGACTAGACTTTCTTGGGCATCTAGCAACGACCTCCATAATATCAACTTCCGAAGCATAAAGTTTGATACGAGGGAGGGAGAAGGGATCCGGCAACACGTTCGCGAGGTTATCATCGTCTTGTGGGTGCAATCGTGATAATTACTCGTTCACCCCGCGTCCACTTGCAACATGGTTGAAAAAGTTTAGGGTCTCCATAGCGCGACGGTAATCCCCAACCGCATCTAGACTAGCCCGCAGAACGAAACAAGAGCGGATATAAATGAGGACCGCAGCAAAACTGTGGCTGTCTAGAAAGCATGTTGCGATACTACCTGGGTACATGTACCCGTACCTCAGCGGAACTGTATACGATGATAATATACAATGGTACCCGTACCCTAATACTTTATTTATTCATCCAGTATTTGGTATTTTGGGTACCGGTACGGCCACATGAGTATTTATGCCGACTATACGACCGCCATCTTACTACGAGCCCGAAAAACACAAAGAGTTGTTCACAAAGCGCTAGAAAACCATAACCAATTTATTGTTCCACGCGTGGGGCGGGTATGGTGGCACACGCATATGATATATAAATGTTAAGACTCACATGAACCACTCCCCCATTTGCACTCGACCCATTACCACACGTGAGCACGCCTTCCCCCATGTGGTAATGGGTCTTCACAACTCGTCATCCATGTTCATTTGGGTGATTTTCGTCTCATGCTTGTACATGGGTGACCGCGTCATTACGCTAGTGACCCAATTGGTAATGGGTCATTCTTTACACGGCCCATATTCACATGGGTGGACGCGTTTCAAGAGGTTCCTCCATTAGAACCAAAGTCATGTTTTCTACGCAATACACCATGCACGCAAGTTGGACCAGATATGACAACTGTCTTGTTGGGTAGGCTCATATTGTAATGACCGAGATGGTCAAAACACGGGCACTTGTAAAAGAAAAGAAAGGAAACTTTGTGGTAAATATGTCTCCATTGTCGTCTACCGTCTCAAGAGTATGCTAAAGTATATGTCGCGTCAAAATAAGAACTCAAAGTACAAATGGTCTCCCAATCAGCGCCTACTCGTCGTATTATCTCTCTTCTCTTCAACCAGCGACCGTGTTCACCACGCTCCACGTCCTGAATCGTCCGCGGGGGATTTCAAGAAATATAGTAACACGGAGTAATTCGGTGTGGCGTTCCGTTTTGATGACGCAACCTCCAAAATAGGACGGACATTGATCCCTAACCAAACATGCAAAACATGGGTATCGTTGTAATTCGCTATAGCATATCTACAAAAGAGGGGAAATAATCGCCAGACGTCAATAACCGCGAAGTTGGTTCATCCATACGTAAAGGCGGGGGGGGGGGGGGGGGGGGCAAGATCGCCATTCAGTGTTACTCGAGGATAATGACCACCGACCCACATGTCGCAACCTTAAGAAGGCTTGGTGCTTAGCGCGCAGAAAACCTTAGTTTTTGTGATGCGTTACGGTGTGTAATACAACATAAGTTTTGCAATGCTTACTTCCACTACACCAAGAAAACACCCCGTTTCCTACGCACCACACAATGCAATCAAGTTGGACATGATACGACAACTCACATGTTTGTTAGGCTCAGAGTGTATTGACAAAGAGTTTAGCAAGATTGGCGGAGCTAGAGGTCGTGTGCAAGCAATATTGAAAATAAATGCAGATGGAGCTATATCACTTTGGATCATCCTAGAGGAGGAGGGTATCTAGGACGCCCTCTACGACATCACATGTGTCGGATTCGGACAACTGTCATGCCTAACATTTGTGTTGGTCGCCGGAGCGGAATTATCAACACTAGAGTACGAGTTAGCGAATTTTTCATCCGGTTAGTCATCCGGGTCACGCATAGTAGCCGATGAGACCGCTAGGAGTTTGAATTGAAGAGCTACATGCAATTAAGCTTATCCACTCGATGACTTCGGTGTATCATCGAGGCGGATATTTAACATAGGTGCGTGACGTCTCGGGAAATCAGACTAGCGCGTCATGTGGCTAGTTAGACTAATTATGCGTACATGTACGAACCGGGAGGTACCGGTTGTACATTACAAAAACAATACCGCCCTCGCTAATTGCAATGGTGAAGTAGCCACGAAGTACGTCCTTCCGATGGAATATTACGAATCGAATTAGTAACGAGTGCATCTACAATGTCTTGCAATGTAATGTTGCAAGACAATACTCGTCACACTCAGACCCTCCCCCTCTTGACACATGAATGAGGCCATTCGCGAGAGTGCAAGACTTACCTCCGTGGCCTTGGCTCATGTATTGAGGCACTTATTGGGACTCGCGAATGCGCGCTGGGTGAGCTTACATGAAGTCGTTGTACGCATGGGTCTGGGCAAACGTGTGCCATTGGGGCGTCTCCATAAAGTCTTGTAACGCCGTTATACGGTGAACTTCATTTGACCGGTGCCATACAGGTGGAATGTCGCCATCGTTGAAGTGCGTCATGAAGAGCAAATACTTCCCTCGTCGTCAGGGTAACGACTTGATGCACACGGCGGAGATGTGAGAAAACTGTTGAACCGTGCATACATGGAAATGCCATGAAGAGGGTTAGAACCCACGCCTCCCGGAACGGAGTTGTACGCCTTATCCAAGTACCGCCCCAAAAGTCGGTACCCGATTGGAACATATTGAGCATATGAATTCCGCGCATCGTGCAAACACTTCGACCACTTATGTGTGGAGGGCCAAGACTCCCCCGGAGTCTAGCGCACAAATGTGTCCATTATCAGACCCACTAAGGGACATCAACAAAAGCCTCAAACTCATAATCATGACCTTCTCAATTAGTGACCTAGATATCATGCCTAAGAGAAAATGTAGAAGAGGGCCTTACATTGTTGACGTGCAACACCGGGTGTAAGCAAACTGTCGTTGACAATTTCAATCTATAACTGTTTTTCCAAATCTGGTCCTCGATTGCAAAAGGTTCCAGCTGTCGGTCGCGCAGCTTACGGTTGGGTAGTCCACACAAGAAGAGGTTCTAAGTGACGGCGGCCACCTTGTCTTTCCGAACCAAGTGCAACGGGTCTAAACGAGCTTGCATCTAATCCTTGTGCGACTATAACATCGAACGTAAAGGAGCATGTAACTTCTGTAAGATTTTCAATCGCTCCGAAGCGTCTTGCGAAACCGGAATCGAAGGTCGTATGCTGAATAGCAAGTCAAGTGGCTCCTCTAGAGAAAAGCCAAAACTAGCCTCAATAGGGGGTGTGCTCAATTCCGAGCGTGCGGATGGCGTTGTACGAATTCTACTTGAGGAAACAAGTATGTCCCGTTCGAACCATCGTAGCAGCAAAAACAGCGCATGAGTTGCTTAAAAGTGTTGTGAACGCGCTCGGTTAGTCCATCCGCCTAAAGGTGTCGGGTGGAAGACATGATGAGTCGCATGATAAGGCGTCTCCAAAGTGTCTGCCAGAAGCCCAGAAGCCACTGGCAAATTTCGGGTCGCGATCACTAACCTATACTTGGGGTAATTCTTGTAATATGTAGACTCCTTGTATCTTCCTCTGATGTTATGCTCATTGCACACGGCAGAAAATGGGCCATTCGAGTCAGATGGTCAACCACAATTAATACAATGTCAAAGTCTTTGCTCACATGAAGGTGTGTTAGATAGACAAGCCCAATTGTGTGCCACGGTGACACGGCTTCAATCCGGCTGCCTTTCGTCCACTCACCCTCGTCCCCATAAAACGAGTATTGGAAGTACCCCTCGCGAATGAGATAAGCGAACTCATCGCTCAACCGCAACGTCTTAACAGTTTTCAAGTTTAACTGCGCGTCGGTTAACAACGGTTGGGACTTCCGTGGGAAATCTGTGTCTGGCGGAACCTCGCCATCCCAAACTAATGGAATTGTGTCATGAGGTACGAAGTCTCGTCTCCATCTTGACTGATTGGCTTCGTTTAGGGCTCCCTTGCGGCACGCAAGTGTCATCACGCCCACAAAACGGGTGCATGTAACGAGTGTGCCACTTGTTCAACATGTTGTTCGGCTGCATGAGGAGGTGTCGCAACGTGTCGTGGTATGTTACGACGGAGAACTAAGATCAACCTTCAAGGTAACACCTCCAATGCTTCACCCCCTCACATACGGCCAAAGCCTCCAAATCATGCGCAGAGTAGGTGTTGCCGCGTTCAGCTTGACCCAGCAAGAGCTTGGTTGAACTCCTCCTCCTTGGTCTTGCAACATGACTGATGCAATCCCCACTGTCGAATCCTATGCATATGGGGTGAACATCGCGTCCGAGCTGACCTCAAGGGGATAAGACATGGCGCGGAAATGCTTGAACCGTAACTTGAAAGTCTCGAAGACTTCCAAACATGTAGGCGTCAGCGTAACCTTTCGTGGCTCGGCGGACTTCCGTAGTAAGTCCGTCAATGGAGCCCGTAAAGGTCGCTAAAGTGATGAATGAACTTGGCGTAGAAGTCGCAGAATTGCATGAAACATCGAACCTCCTTTTGCGTCGTAGGCACTGCCCGATTTGCAACGGTCTCGACTTTCTTAGTCGAAACGAAACTTTATTAGCAGACTCAGTGTAGCTCAAGTACTCCATCTCTTGAAGATTGAAGAAGAGTTAAGACGCAACTTCAAGCCCTCCTCTTTGAAAGTGTCGAGCAACATTGTGTTGTATAGTAATTATTTTGCTACTGACAAATGTTAGTATGTTGAGCGTGCATTACCGTTATAGGACAGCTATGACTCAGAACTATAAGATGATGAGCACGAATAGATAAGAGTGCTGGTAGTGGCCGGTTGCCGAGCGTTAGATCTAGGAGCATTAGATCTAAGGGCTCAAAATAGTTGTGGGCAAGTGCTCGCCATGTGGTGGGCGCGTGTCTCTAAGAGAGACGCTGAGACATATCTTCTGATAGACAAGGTGATGAAGCGTTGTTGAAGGTTAGATGACCTCCAGTGCTTTGTAGCGTTTACACTTGCTCTCTTTTGTCAACAAAGATGGCACCCTTGTGGGGCCGCCTTGATTATCCGTGTAACCATGAGCCTCAGTTTTAACAAATTGTAGGCCCTTCGCATGTTTCGCGGTATTTTACTGTCAGTCGCCACCCTTGATTGCAACCGTTATTTCGAGTTTCTTTTTGCGTGAGTCATGTGATGTTTGCGGTGTTACACGATTTTACGACAAGTGTGGCTGGGTCGCAACAACATTTGACACTCTTTGTGGGGTGGTTTGCGTTCGAAATATGGCGGGTAGCGACTATCGTTGCTTGGAGCCGAGAAGCCACATAGTCACGGGCTTTTGTTGTGCCACGCGCTCTTTCGGGTGTGGCTGCATCGCAATAGCGGTTGACACTCTATGTTGAGTGGTTTGCCTTCGAAATCTGGATGATAGCGAATGACGTTGCTTGGTGCCGAGAAGCCACCGAGTCACGGGCTTTTGTTGCGCCACGCCATCTTCCACGTGTGGCTATGTTGTAAAAGCGGGTGACTGTGTTTTGCGGATGGGGTGACTGCAACATAGATCGTTGCGACGTATATTTACATGATATTGTTGGCGCGCCGTTGGTCTGCGGAAGTGTAAATGAGCGTGTGGAAGTCTTTTTATCAGGTCGCTTGCGTTCCGACGAGATCGACATGCTGTCGACACACTTGTCAAGACTGTTTGGATTGTCCCGTGTCGTCCAGCATTTTTTCGCTATTACATCATCTGGGTATTGGGCGTCTTTCTTTGTGCGTTTGGACTATTTCGTTGCGAATTGGTGAGACATCTTGCAAAAGCGCATTGTCACTTGTGTAAGGCATCGTTCAACCGGCCTTCCGAAGCCATATTCCGCATGCTTATATTGTTCCGACTCGGGAGGTATAGCTCGTTTCGTCGGGATCTTCTCGCAGCCCCCGTGTATTTTTTGCCTCGTTGGCTTCTAGTGAAGGATCCCTACTCCGTGTTATATGCGTCTGTACAACGAGCTCCGACATACCTCTTGAAAACCATATTTAGTTTGCCTTGGCTGTGTAGATCCGGAAGTTTAGCTTTGCCTTCACTTGATGCTTTGTCTTGTTCGTATTGCACTTCCGTTGAATAGACCATGGCCAAAACCTTGGCGGCTTTCCGGGCTGTGTTTGCTGCCTATTTTCCGTCGATTTTCGGTGCGCTCCAGAGATTTTGCGATGTGCTACCCATCGACTGGGTCATGTTGTCAAAATTCATTGGATGGAGGCAGGCATTTCGTGTCCGGGAGAAACACGTTGCTTTTGAGTTTGAATTACGTTGTTGGGCAGCTGTGAGACTGATGGTAACTCCCGTTGTGTGGCTGTGGGAGCTAGCGGTGCAATACTTCGTGGACTTCTCCTTTCGACTTTGCCAAGAAAGCCCATCACCGGTCACACTGCGCCGATAATGAGAGCGGCGGTAAGCTTCGAGGCGACGTTTGTGTGCCCCCTTCTGAAGTGTGAGAGCGACGCCGATGAGCAGCCGGTGCTATGATGAAAGCGAAATCTATGTGGTCCGTGCTGTGAGTGACCGTTGCCGAGTGTACACGCGACGTCTGAATGATCTTTGTTGTGTGTAAGAGCGACTTCTATATGGCCGATGTTGTGCATGGGGGTGACGTTTATGTCAATGCTATTGAGGGGTTCCTAGTCTTGTGCGTGACTGTTGGAGTGGTTGATAGCGACGTCATTGTGGTCGCTGCTGCTGAAATAGTGACCGCTATGAGTCTAACTTGTGGCTGCTTCAATGAAGTTGGGGTAGATACCCCCGTGGGCGGCGGTGGCGGCGCGATGCCGACCATTGTGCTTGAGGTTAGTCGTGCGAATGGCTGGGACATCATCGTGTTGGTGCGTCCTCCTCTCCTTCAGTTATGTTGATGGCCACTTGTGAAAGACGGTAGATTGGTGCTCCCTTGGCTCGCGTTGGTGCTATCCCTTGTGGCTCTCCCTGTCGGCATGAACACCATCACGAGTCTACTACCTCACTATTTGAAGCTAGAGCCATAGGTACTTCGCTGTTGGTGGTTGACAATATAGCCAATTATATTATAATCAACAAGGTGATCACTACGTCGTGCAGCATTGCACGTTGCCTAACTTGCTACGAGTGCATGACATCAGCACATGTGTTGTGGGCTGTGGACTCTGGGTACACCACGACACCGTGTATCATGGCGCAATGTTCCGGGGTGTCTTGGTGTAAATCAGTAGAGCTAGTGGAGTACTACATCGTTTTTGTTCGGGGTCGACCTGCTGCCCTTAGCTCCATGCGTGTGCTTGACTTCCCGGCCCGGCGAGATAGCGTGGAAGGCGTGCCGGTGGGTTATGACCATGAGTTTTTTCACGAGTTGTGATCAGTCTAAATTGTTATCATCTCTATGGGGGAAAGCTGCCCAGCACGTGAGGATGGTGATGACAGCAACCCCGACGGGTGGAGACGAAGCTCGACACATTCGTGGGGGGGGGCACAACTCGTCGACGAGGCTGCTTGTAGGATGGGACATGGAGATGCAATAAGTGGCGCAAAAGGAGCCTTGCACATCTGTGGGGGAGACGCACGAGAAAGCTATAATCTCCTTGGGAGAGAGCTGCCCCGTATCTGAGATACAAAATAGCGAGGTTGGTGATGATGACCACAACTCTAACATGCTCATTCGTGGGGGAGACGCCGTTGGTCGACGAAGTTGACCGTGAGGTCGACGAGGCATGGCACATTTATGGGGGAGATACATCAACATGCGTCGGATAATCTATATTATGTGTCACTTGAGGACGAGCCGGGCGTGAAGTTGGGAGAGACAACAACAGTGATGAAGCGGCTTGAAATTGGCATAATGTATGGCGTTGAGTCAAAGCGTTTCCCGGATCAGTGGTGGATTGACAGCTACCATGCCAACCCAACCCCCGGAAGTTGGATCCCCGGCATGCCGGTGGAAAGCTAGTGGACTTTAAGTGCGTATAGCGCGACGGTGGTGGTAATGTTGCGGCGTAGGTGGAGTAGGTAGATGTAGTGACAACATTCCTGAGGCTAACATCGACGAGGGGATATATATGAGACAACACGAAGGCTACCGCAGTACCGTCGGCAACGGGACAGAGCTTGGATGTCTCTTGCAAGATATTCTCTACGTCGCGAGGCGTGCTCCTAGAAAACAAGAGCAAAGTGATTACTGTGTGGCTAGAGGAGTATGGGTTCTGCCAGTCACATTTGGAGCATGCAAAGAGAGTGCTACTTTATCTCTAAGGCACATGCAACGCGCACCGAGCTGGAAGATTCAGCGGCTTCAAAGGGTGGAACTGTCTATAGAGGTGGCGAAATGCGTGGCGCTAATCAAAGGGCGTTAGTATCGTGACACGTATGACATCGAGGTCTTAATAGCGACATCGACGCCCAATACTACGAATTTAGGCTTAGTACATTGCAATCAACAATAGTTTGCAAGGCTATACGAGTGGTATGTATGGCTCGCTCGATACCCGCTTTGGTGAAAACCGATCGTTGTACATGACCCAAGTGGTCGGCCGCAACCGTCACTATCCACGCAATGGCGTGACATTGAGTTAGCCGTCACCAAACGCTACCAACGACAAGCGGCCGAATTTTAGGAGCATCACCCCGAAGGTGAATGGCGTCACGGTCGACACCCGACTACTTGTGAAGGGCCCACACGGTCGCATTCGCCAGAAAGTCTGCCGCAACATTGGTTAAGGTTCCCGCCGAGTAGCGGTTTACCCACTTCCGCCATGCCCAAACATTCAAGTCACGGAAACGTTCCCATCGCCAGCCATCAGCATGAGGGGTTGACAAGCGAGGTGCTTTTCTCAGGACAAGGAGCAATGAATCCTCCCGCAGTTGGAGGCTATCACGATCATTAAGGCAAGTGAGGGGAGGACGCGCCTGGGGGGGGGTTCGGGAAGGTTAAAATCGGGGTGGGGTGTTCAAGGCGGTGGATACAACCAACGCAATGTCGGCGTCTTCAACTATCCCGAAGTCGGCCCCATCCAAGGCCATATGGGCATGTGGGAGTTGGCAGGCTTCCGCTAGCTCACGGGCTCGGCGGGAAGAGGACGCGGTGTCGGAGGTCACCTTCGGAGAGGTGAGTCGGTGGCAATTGTTGCTCCCGTTGAGAGAGGCGGGACCGATGACGGCGGGAACCGCCCCCACCCCGATCCCGACCACTAGAGCGTCTCGACATAGAGACCCCGGGCAGGCACGAGCAATTTCACATGCATCCCGATATCACGTAGTAGAGTGTCAATGCCGATGAGTCCGCCCTCTCAAGAAGAAGAGAACCAAAGACGGAGTCGACGTTGGACAAGGGAGTGGACGCGGGCGCCAGCCGCAAACGGATGGAAGAAGAGGCCACCAAAAGGATGAAACGCTAGAAAAGCGCGTGCGGCACAAGAATCCGTTGAGGGAAGGGAGATTGCATATTCAACAGTGTCTTGTAGGGCGAATCTGAGGTCATCTCTCGTTGTCGCACATGCTCCCCGGGCCACACTGATATGTCGGAACCCCAAGAGGCAAGGGATAGGGTCATTGTCGGAGCACCATGGGACATGAGGGGCAGCGCAAGGGGGGATGAGAGAGCATCATGTCGGTGGAGGACGGCAACAGACGACGGCATAAAGGCTTGTCTAGAAGGCAACGAGGGTCCATTTGTTGGGGGTGGGAACGAGGAATGGGGGGGGGTTAGGCGCGGGGGGGGGGGGGGGGGAGGCTGTAAGGACGGCCTCGGCTCGCGATGGTGGAGGGGGAAGTGCCATGGGGGAGGAGGTCCACGGGAGGCATGGGGAGGAGGAGTGACACGTTTTCGGGGGGGGACATGACCCTACATACAACGCACGGGAGCAGCCAACACGGTTTGGAGGGGCTTGGGGCGAAGCGGGAGAATGAGGAGCCACACTGTGGGGGCATGGAGCGGACGTAAGGTAAGCTTGGTTGGAAAACAAAAGGTGAGCGCCCGAGGCACATATGGAGAATAATTCTTTGGTGAGCATGTCGCAAGCTGGCGAGCTTAATGATGGTGGGCAAGAGTGGAGGGACCATTGCCAATTATGTTATTATGAACATGTTAGTGTGTTTTTGGGAAGTTAGAGCGTCATGTGCGGCCAACAAACCGTATGCCACATGGGGCGCAAGTGTACCCCCCCCTCGACGGGGACAGAACGCCCAATGCATTGAGGTTCGGCTCCGGCCCGTGTGCATGCTCATGACTAGTATTAGTAGTCGCACGCAATTTAGACGCGCATGGTATATCACACACATGCCGCCCACCACTACAACCAACTGTATTAGCATGCCTCCCACATGCGCACCTGCATGAGACATTGCAGCGTGCCGCCCACCAGGAGAAGCACATCAATATCACGAGCAATTGTATTCCTTTACCCACCACCAAGAAAAGCATGAGCATCACTAGCAACACCTTGCCGCCAACCAGAAGTAGCAGTTGCATCATTATTACCACCACTAGCAATCCTTTGCCCACGCGCACCAACATCAACAACATAACCACCACCACCATCCGCAACCCCCTTCCCACGAGCACCGACAACAACAGCCGGCCGCCGGTGTTACGAGCACCGGCAACAACTAGCACCGGCACTTGCTGATACCCCACCAACGGCATTGCCACCCGCTCTAGCTCAATAGAAGCGAGCCCGCACCGGCTGCTGTCATAACACCAACAACACCACCATCGACACCACCAGCACTTGCGACCGGCTACAAACTAGTGCATGCAGTTGCAACAACAACACTTTATGCAACCCTACGTCAACGAACACAAGCAAAAGTAGCCAACCGCCAACCAAGACCAGCATATGCAACAATACCACCACGAGAAGCAGCAGCATCACCACTTACCACTAGCTGCAGTCCTCCGACCGCGGGTACTAGCACAAACAGCCGGCCGCCGGCCATCACCAACACATGCAACAAGAGCACAAACCACAACATCACCAACACTAGCACTAGCAACTGAGGCCTTATGCTCACCACCACTAGCAACACTAGTCGGGCGCCATCATGCACTAGCAAGTACAACAATACCATCAACATCAACCCTATGTCCACCGGTGAAGCATCAACATACCACCAACAACTGCGGAAACACCACCACCAGCGACACCGCTAGCAAGAGTCGCCATTACCATCACCCGCCCAATGTTCACATGTAGGAATAACAACAAGCGCCCGCCAATAAACACAAGCAAATGTTGAAGCACCACCGATTGTATCACCAACAACATCACCACCACCGGCGGCAACACCACGAGTTGTAGCCCTTAGCCCACCAGCACAAGCGGCAACAGCTGACTGCGAACCAACACCGTCAGGTGCTACGGCGACAAGAACGCCAACAACAACAACTCTTTGTCCACCATGAATAGCAGCAACGCCCATCCACCAACCAACATAAGCACCGAGAAATGCAACACCACCACCACCAGCTGCACCACTAGTGGCAATCCTCTGTCCACCTACATCGACAACGACAACCAACCGCCAACGAGCAGTTGCATGTATAGTAGTACCACGGACAACAACCCCACCAACAATAGCCTAATGCCTACCATAAACAACAATGGTAGCAACTGGGCACATACCAACACCGGCAGCTTCCCGCCGACCAGCAACGGCAGCCCACTGCCCACAAGCACTAGAAACAACGACCCGGCGCCCATCAACACCAATACCCCCACATCCGGGCCGACTCGGAAGGGAACGACGGGGAGGTCATCGTGCAACATACACACAAATGGCGCGTACGATAGAAGCCCAAGAACCACGGAGATGAGGCACGGGGGCATAATAGAAGAGTCGAGGAGCGGGCGTCAAGAGTGGCGCGGCGACCCGGTGCAGAAAGACAGACAAGGGAACACACGGGACACACAACAGTCGACGCAAGGACATTGGCACGGGCACGGCGAGCATCAGAGGCTTAACATGGAGGTCCATACGCGGAGGACCGGGTGAGAGGAGGGAGAGGAGAGGGGAAAGCAATCGGGACGATACATGATAACGACGCGGTGGCCGATCAAAGGCCCGTTGACCGGCCGTAACAAGACCCGGGGAGCAACGCAAATGGCGAGAAGACGAAGCGAGCCACCCCCAGCCTCCCCCTACTAACATTTAGGAGTTTTGGGAGGGGAGGAGAACAAGCGGGGGTGGCCGGAGCGCCCTCAATGGGAGTTGTGGTGAGGGATCGGGGAGGGAGGGTGCGTGGGTATTCGACACCTAGTACTACGACAATACTACGACGATACTACGACAACATCAAAGCATATATAAATCGCACTTACTCGGCAATTCATGCAGCGTCTTTCGGTGGCTTTTCGTTGTACCTTGGGTTCCTATCTTCGTGATGCTTTGCAAAGAGGCAATCCTGATGTTGTTGCATGCCTTTCCGTTTTGCGGGTTTGTGGCTAGTGTTTTTTTCCTGTATTCATTTCTTTTTGGTGGTCCATTTCTTGAGCGGGGCATTTCGCGCATTCTTCGTGCCCGAGCCTACCTTGACCTCTTGGCGTTTTGTAGACCCTCCCCACCGGACTATATGAGGGTGATTTTGGGTACGGGTCGCGGGGCTTTAGCTCTCTTTTTCACTTAACATTAGTTTAGTTTCAAGGTGCCATTTGCTTGTTAAATTATGGCAGCACACCGGGTGCTTGGCCTCACTGCGGAGCGAGCCTCTCATGTTCGGAAGTGCCCTCGGTGCAATGAGGCTCCCTGTGAGTCTCGTGAGTCTGGATCTTAGTCGACGGTGACGGGCACCTCTATGTCGGGTGAGCGCTCCATAGTTGCTATGCTTATGGACCATATCCCCCGGTGCCCGTGCTCTTGGTACGTCATCCAACTCCACGATCGGATTGTCCACGTGCTTGAAGAGTTCATGCTTGAAGCGGGGGCTACTAAGGGACGGGACTTGCGGTTGGAGGTCCGCCGTATTCGATCGGGAGCGTCTCGTGATTGTCATGGGGACGTGGTTTGGTTAGACTTCATGCCCCCCCACCGTCATCTTGTTGTTGATGTGATGGTTGAAAGTGCTCGCACGAACACTAATGTTCCTCGTATAGGTGCTCGTCTCCCACTCCCGGGCGGCCTTGCCTTGGGAGCTCAGCATGGAAAACTTGATGCGGACCTCCGCACTTTTGCTGTGCTTGGCACGCCTTCGGTTCATGATCCATGATTACCTATCCCTTCGCTCTGGAGGATGGGGGCCGGTTGGTTGATCGCTTGGCTATTTTGGTGGCCTTTCGTCGCTTCCATTGCATGAGTGCTTATGATTCTCGCTCCTTGCGTTGTGGCAGTTATGTCCGTGTGCAGGATTTCGTTCTTCGAAATACTTATGTTCGTTTTCGGCGTTTTTGGGGGATGTCAAGATGTGCGACGTAAATTCATGCAACGTCTTTATGCTGCTCTTCATGGCACTATGGGTTCCTTTCTCCGCGACGCTTTTCAAGATGGCAGTGCTGACGCTGTGGCATGCCTTCTTGTTCCTCGGGCTTAGGTTTTTTCCTCTTTTCGTCGTTTTGCTTGGTGGCCTCCACTGCTTTTTCGTGAAAGATTTTTTTCCTTGGTGGTCCACCGTATTTTTCTCTAAAAAATTAAACAACATACACTCCTCCACAAAAGTCCGGACAAGATTTCGCACCTTCGCAAGTAGAAAATGTAATCATGCGTCGGTTTTATTGACAAATGTCCTTAAATCCCAGGCAATGCTTTTGCGCGCAAAATGGAATGCACCGACAACTGCGAGGGGCGAGCTCGAACACTGCCGGGCATGTGTACTTGGGGTTATCGCGCCCGCACCCGTGCGGCACGCTCTTTCAAACAGTCGCCGTGCTTGGTAGACGAAATGAGTAACGGGCGCACAACGCCGCAATATGAACGTTGATGCGACGGTCGCGCAAATGTAATGCATAGGCGACGGAGGGAGGAGGTGTTGGGCAGGCCGCTGTGGGGGAAACACAGGAAATCGCGTATGTAGACTTACCACCGATATGCGCACAACCCAAGGGCAAGCCGCTTTCGGCCACAATGTTCAAGCGATCATAACTTACTCATTTATTGTCAAAATTTCTTGTAACAGGTACCGTTGGACGTGTCTGTTCAATTTGCGTCGAACGCATCTACTCCAGTGTTCAAACTCCCACAAATCGATTTGTTATGAATTATTTTAAGTTACGAATTATTCCGGCACAGCTGAGCCGCAGTGCCAATTAACACCCATATAAGTCGGCTCACCTCCTGAGACGATTTGTGCGGGGTTTGTCGATATATGTCGACCGATTCTTCATTCCTATTGACCTTCGAGCCTAATTCCCGACGCGTGCCACGCGTGGGGCGGGTGTGGTTGGCACAAGCACATACCCAAGCATTCCAAACACCACCGTCAACGTGATGCGTCCTTAACGGCCAAGTTGGACCTCGCCCCTCCCCTAAGCCAATCGCCCTCGCATGTTTACAGCGTGCAATGTTTATCCAAACCTGCGTCATGTGCGTTTTTGCTCGCTTGCTTTCCAAAGAATCACCCGTGCCGAAGCGTGAACTTCCGTGCTCTATTCACACACCCGCAAACCAAACCTCGCGCATTGAACACGGCACCCACGCCTCCAAACCCCCTCCAACAAGCCCCCAAAAATACGGTGTTGTGGAACACAGAGAAGTATGCAGCTTGGTATGAGCGCTTGAGCAATGCCCAAGCGTGGCGCTCAGAATGACGTGTGTAGTTCAGACAATTTCCCGGGAGTTTATGGGCTTAATTCTACAAACTCCACCGACAACACCCACTTTTAGCTGAGGTCTAACCACCCCGGATGGAGGCTTACTGCTTGCTTCTCGGCTCTCCTACAATTGGGTGGTACTCGGGTATCGTCGTGCTTGACGTGGTGAGAGGGGAGCGTGTTTTTGACTAGCTTATGCTTAACATAATGCATGTCCGGACGTTTGTGGAGGAGTGTATATGCTCGCGCTACGTCTGCATCATTCCCCCCTTTTTTTGCGCCCCCGGGATATGGGACTGGCAGGTAAGGTCGCACCCGCACCCTCTACAGGCGGCGGAAGTTACTCCGCTCACCGCAGCAGCATCGGATGATATTCCTCGCAAATCTTCAGTACCCGTACAGCCGCGGCATCGTCGCGTCTACCGGTTTGCATGCCGCGACATGCCAAAGAAAAAAATCGCCGTGATCAGCCCAAACCACTACTCGCACCACACCGCGCGCCGCTACCACAGCAGTAATAACTACCACTGACCAGACGGCTCTCGACGCTGGCCCATATTGGTATTCTCTATCTCTGTCCGATGCGGGCTCGTGTGTGAAAATGCACGTGACCGACACGAGCCGCTGCGGACGTAAACTCCTTTTCCCCAGTTTCCGACCTCATTGACCACACAACACAACGATACTCGCCGTGGCCCATAACCCGACGAGCAGGGAGTGCGGACTTCCGCCCCCTTGCTGGCCTGCATCGCACCGCTTGGCGTGACTGGCACGTAGTGGATCCGACGTTAGCAAGAGTTCGTCACAGAGTGGCGACGGCGTTTCGGGCCTCGTGTTGGGTGGGGCGTTGGGTGGATGGTGGTGATTAGGGCAAGGGGAAGTGCCTGAGGTGTGGTAGAGAGGGGTTGGAGGCCGGGAGTGCAGGGTGTGTTAGGGTGGTGGTGGTAGGAGGTGGTGGGCCGGGTGGCGGTATGGCGGACGACGATGATTACATGGACAGCGAGATGCAAGCGAAGCAGCGCCGCCTCATCATGCGCATCACTCAGGGCCGACTCGTGCAGGCGCTCATGGGCTGGCGCAACATTGCCATCAGGCGCAAGAGCCGCAAGACCATCTTTGCGGCCGTCAAGCCCTTTGAGGTGTGTGTCATCTCCCCCCTCCCCCCGCCACACCCATGACTCACCCATCACCCAACTTCAACCCTCATCACTCCCTCGCCTCATCTGACCTACCTCTCCCAACCCACTCCCAACCTCTATACCTTTCCCTAGCATGTCCTCTGCAAGCAGCCATGGAGCCGCACGCCGGAGGATGTGGAGGCGCTATGCGCGGCGGTGGCAGGGGTGCCCTTCTATGACAGCCTACCTAAACAGGTCCTCCTCACAGTTTGCCCACTCCTCCCCTTTCTGCCGCTCGCCCATTTTCATTCCACACATTACTTCCAGTTTCACCAAAGGGGGCATGCGTGAGATTTTCTACAATAAAAATGAGTGGCAGAGCTGTCCTTACTAATTCGCTCACGCCCTGTGGCACATCTCTAGATTTTGCTGGAGACGGTGCAGCGCCTTCACCTCATGATTCTTGACAATGAGGAACTGCACTGGTACCTCTTCCCCTCTTTACTCTTGTTACTTGCCTGCCCGCGCATGATAACCGCTGGACAAAACGCCCAACACCAGCACACCCTTCCACTGATGCATTTGGAGTAACGTGTGAAATTAGCTGTCACTGTGCCCATGGCCGCTCGTGCACTGTTTTGTGTGGCTCCACCTATTTGTGCGCATGTGTGTGTGTGTGTGTGTGTGTGTGTGTGTGTGTGTGTGTGTGTGTGTGTGTGTGTGTGTGTGTGTGTGTGTGTGTCTGGGGGGGTATGTGCGTATGTGTGTGTGTGTGTGTCTGGGGGGGTATGTGCGTATGTGTGTGTGTGTGTGTGTGTGTGTGTGTGTGCGTGTATGTGTGCGTGTGTGTGTGCGTGCGTGTCTGTGCGAATATGAACGTATTTTTGTTTGCGTATGTGTGTTTATGTGTGTTTTCGTCTGTCTATATGCTCACATATATGTGTGTATGTGTGTGTGTGTTTATCTTTTGGTTTGTGTTTGTGCTCATTGTCGTTCTCAGTCCCGAAGCGGACTATAAGGCGTTCTACGTCGTGATGGCCGGGAATTTGGAGGTCATCACCGACAATTACTACCGCGCCGCGCACGAGGTGTCATACAGCGCAGGGACGGAGGATGGCGAGTCCGGTGCTACCAGGCGCACCACCTCCACGGTTCCTCCCCTGCCCTCCCCACAAAATTCACTCATAGTGTTACAAGTGTCATACAAATGTCAATTAATTACCACTTAAACCTGTGTAATACAGGTTGAGCCTCTAAACCCTAAGCCCTACATAAGACCCGTCCACCCCATGTCCCCTCCCAATGCCTGCAACAACCACTTTCACAAGCGCCGCCTCAACACGGTCGCAAAGCAATCTGCACGCCACATTGTCAGTAATTGTCCATTTGTGGACAATTGTTTTTCATAAATTTTATTAGTTGATTTAATTTCTATATTTCTTTCTCGATTTTCCATTTGTTAGTAGGAAATTGATGGCGCGTGTGTGACGGTCTTTCCGCGTTTGTTATGGCTTGCAGGCGGGGCAGAGCCTAAATCAGAGCCTGTCGCGGCAGAGGTCAAGCTCGCGAAGGTCGCTGTCCGCGGCGGGCTTGTTCGACATGGATGAGGCGGACGACGCGGCGGATATGTTTGTGGATGAAATGATGTCGGGCGGGGTGATCCCCTGACTGCCGCAAATCACACCACACTACACCACACCACACCACACCACACCACACCACACCACACCACACCACACCACACCGCACCACACCACACCACACCACACCACACCACACCGCACCATATCACATAACACCACGCTAGTAACCGTCCCTTCTCTCACTAGGGTCCCTTCTGTCTCTCCACCCTCACTATTCGCTTGGGATACTGTTGTGCGCTGCAGGTGAGTGTGCGTGAGATGAGGATGAGGATTCGAAACGCGAGTGCAGCTCAGGCAGCGCACGTCTCTTTCCAGGTGATGAGCCGTAGTCGGATGTGCGCTGAACTCCTTTTGGAGTTTTTTTCTATGTTTTGGGTCATGAACATGTGTTTTGGTGGAGTAAGTGTATGAGGTAGGGTCGACGTCGATGTGATACCTGCTAGCTGATGATGCTGTCGCCTGTGTGTCTTTGTGTGTGTGTGTGTGTGTGTGTGTGTGTGTGTGTGTGTGTGTGTGTGTGTGTGTGTATGTGTGTGTGTGTGTGTGTGTATGTGTGTATATGTGTGTGTATGTGTGTGTGTGTGTGTGTGTGTGTGTGTGTGTGTGTGTGTGTGTGTGTGTTTACTGTCGCAGGTGCTCAGAGCGGGCGATAGCTTCACCGGCCGCTTGCTGGACATCCGCAACAAAGAGAAGGAGGCGTCGGGATATGGGCCAGTCAAGGTGAGACTAAGCCTTCCCTTCCGACCCATTTAGACACTACTCGACGGAGGGGTTGCATGTGACGGGAGCGTCAGGGACTGTGTTGGGATGAGTCGAGTGGGGCCATGCAACGTATTTTTGGGAGATGGTTGTTGTTTGGCTCTAAATTGTTTCTGACGTGCGTTGAGTTTTGGGTGGACGGCGTCAGTTTCAGCATGTCTTACTGCTCGAAACAAGCTACGTCGCCGCTAATACTTTGCGATGCTCCTTCATTTCTGTTTTCTAGCTTACGACGCTGGCACGACGCCGTCCCGGAGAGCGCCGCAAAGATTGGCTCGAGTCGTTTAGCTGTACCACCGAGTGAACTGCGCTGAAGTTCGCCCGTTGCCGCATGTGTTATTAATGGCCGATCGGACATTTCCCCGTCGCATCGTGGTCCAAGGAATTCATTTCTCGTCGTGCGCATTTTAGTCATTAGTAATTTTCCCTTGCGATTCGTTTGCCCTTGTCAGGTTCTCGCCGCGACACCGGAGGAGCACCACAGCGTGGCGCTGCTCAAGATCCCCTTCGACGACTTTCTGGTGGCCGCGAAGCGACGGTCCGAGGCCGCGCTGCTCCGTCGCGTCGAGTTTTGCTGCGCGATGCCCGTCCTCCGCCACACCCCCTTCAAGGAGCTCCACCTCCTGTGCTCAAACATGACCGAGGCCGTCTACGACCCGGGCACTTTTATCACGTGCCAGGGCAAGGAGGCGACACACGTGCACATCATTCTCGAGGGCGAGGTGGGACCCTCCCGCAGTAGGAGGCCGCATCACGTATAGACAAGATGCCGTATATATCATTTTATTATTGAAATTTATTTACTTACGCCTGTTAATTGTTTTTGTTTGTCTTAGGTGGCGTCCCAAGTTTTTTTGCATTCTGCATTTTTGGCGTCTTATTATACATGTTTTCCCATGTCTGTTTGCCAAATTACCGTGTTTTGTGCAGCAAATCAGCAATAATGGAAGAAAGTTCGCTTACAAAACTTCCCCTGAAATATCGTTTGACGGCCCTTTTGCCTCCGCGCTCACGCCGCGCCCGCTGCTGCTGCTGCCTGGTGGGTTCCTTAGGTGGGAATCATCCTGGATGTATTCGAGAAGGTGAAAGTTGACATCAACGCTCAGGATGCGACGCCCCAGCGAGGCGGAGCGCCCTCGGCAGGTCGCGGCGCGGAAGGGCTGCAGCTCAAGTTTGCCGAGCTTATCGCGAAAAAGACGGTCACGCACGCGCTGCTCGCCATCCGAGGCCCCGGAGCCATCATCGGCGACGACTCCCTACGGTGCCGCTCCCCCGACTCCGTTTCTTAACCGTCACTCCCTTTCATTTTGGCAGCTTTCTAGGCCACGAGGTGTCTAGGTGACGACGACGAGATATGTCTTTTTGAATTTTCTGCTGTGCTCCAACACACATTAAATACACTATTTCACGCCTGAAATATCAAACTTGTCTTGCGACATGTATAGGCAAGGCACTTAGAGAGCTGATTCCTGTCAAGTCAGGTCGTTAGGTCTCATTTCATAAATGAGAATAGGTTGTGACGTGGTGCAGCAGCTCGCCAGCTCCCGTTCGCGCATTAGCTGCGCTTTTTTGCGCCAATAGAAGGAGGTTGAACGACTAAGCATCAATCGATCACGACTAAGCTGCCTATAGGAATATTCCATTAATTAAATATTTATCTTTGTAGCGGTTATTACAATAAATAGCACATTTCATCCGAACAGAAATTGAAATTCCCTTTAAATATCTCGTGTAACGGTTGTGAGCAGGGAGCGGTACATTGCGGTCAATGCGGTGGCGAAGACGGCGGTGCGCACGATGATGGTGACCGCCCAAAAGTTCAAGCACTGTATGGACACGCTCACGGTTAACCGCATGGCGGCTTTTCGTCAGCAGCTGGCTGCCGCGGAGCAGACGGTCCTCAGGGTGAGCAGCCTATGTGAATATAGATGAACGGTTTGACTGCTCGATATTGTCATCTATGATATGATATTACTGTCGCTATAATACCCTCCGTCAGCTGCCTAATATATTTTATTAAGCTACAGGTTAAAATAAGCACATTGCCTCTTTTCCTAGTCACGATGGGCTTTAAAATGCTTTATTATAATTTTCCAAATCATAATGAGTAGTTACAAAACGCAGACCGAACGCGGCTGTGCATTGGCGTAAACTACTACGCTGTTGTCCGATCACTGAAATAATGACCGAATCGGGGCAAACCAATATTAATAGTGTGGCCGTCGTCCCTTCCAATTATGAAATCTTGATTAAGTTTAATGCAATCTTTAAGGACAAGCGTGTTATTGAGTACTACTTTAAGTGAGTTTGTTCCACTCCCGTTAATTAACGTCTAACTAATCACGGCTGCGATTAATTACTGAATGAGCGGTTTTATTCTTGATTTCTCATGGCAACCAATCCCGTCCTGCTCAGGACCACGTACACGTGTACCACCATAACGAGTCGGACAAGGCCCACCTGCGCCACTCGACGCTGCAATGGGCGCTGGGCAAGAAGACGCTCCCGGCCACGCTGGACCGATCCCCGCAGCGCCGGTTCAAAACGTGGCGACCCAACGGAGGGCTCGGCAACGGCAAGGGTATCACATCCTTTGATCGAATTGTCGCGGAGCAGCCGCTGCCTCGCTCCGACGACGGCAGCGTGACGACGGGCGGGCGCGACGAGGCCGGCAGCCCCACACCCTCCGAGACGAGCGACATTATGACGGTTGCAACTCACGGCAAAGGGTGAGCGGCCAACGGACTCGTCTTCCGATTTACTTCCCATTCATCGAATGTATGAATATATGGTTGCGCTCCCCAATGCATCCATCGAGCAAAAATCAATCATACTCAAATCCTTTGCGACCCTTTTTTCAATTGTTTCTGCTCTTGCGTTCCTGAAAGAAGTCTATTTTAGTTCTTTATTCTGCCATTGCCTGCATATTTTAAACGCCCGCGCTGTTTCACATTCCTTGACATTCATTGCTTAGTTGGGCTCAGTCACCGTGGCCTCTATATTTCTGCATGTCTGCCTTGTATAGGTATTTGACTGGTAGAATACATTTTATATTATTAGACAGATGATATTTTTAATCATTCTCAATGATTTGCTCAACATAATATGTTCATTTAGTGTTCGACCCTGATAATTCAGCGCAATATATGGAGCATTGTCTATTCTGAATTCTTTTATCATTCTCAATGATTTGCTCAACATAATCTGTTCATTTAGTATTCGACCCTGATAATTAAGCGCAATGGACGGAGTATTACCTATTCTGAAATTATGCGGATATTAAGGCCATCCACACATTTTAAGAATTTGTCTTAGGTACCCAATCCTCAAGTTTTTTTAACCTCCATATTTTGAAAAATGGATGACCTCATAAGCACTATAAAGTACTGCCAATAAGTCCTAATTGAAGATGGGGGTTTTAACCCTCAACCCTAAGAATTAAACCCTGATGTCAACAAGCCCTACACCCTACATATAAACCTAATTCCGTTTCTGTTTCGGCCACACGCATAAATCACCCACTTTTTCCTGAACATTTTCTTTACCCAAATAAACACTTCATTAAATTGTGATGGCCTTAAAAGTTGCGCGTGAATGTTTGACATAGCGATTGCATTTACGAGAAAAAACTGTGTAAGAGAATTGATAGGGTTTAGTACAGGTACGGGTACGGAATTCTCAGAACTAATTCATCTCATTCGGCTTTTTAGAAATCAGTCAGGTAATATATTTGATATTAAATCAATTCCCTTCGCATGCCCGTGGACTGCTATTTTTTTCCATTGCACATAAAAAGACACGTCACCAAGCATCGGTTTGGAAAGCGGTATCGGACCATTGGAATTATTTACAATGTTTTACATTGACGATTGTATGATGTTGGTGAGTGTGCAGGAGCAGGCTGGACCTGAAACGCTGGGGATTGCTCGCTGCCGCCAACACCATGGGCCTCTCCTCCCCCTCCATGGATGCCTTTCTGAAGGCAGTCAAGGTGCAGGTGGTGGCGCAGCAGGCGGAGCTAGCCAAACAGCATGAGGAGAGCCAAGTGCGCACGAACACAACATAATTGACAAATGTTTTATACACACATGCGATTCAGAAACTGCCATGCCATTAGTACTTTTTAACACTTTCTCTGTTTTACGATGAGTGACTAGCAAACTCGCTGCACCTGTCACCGACGTAGCTGAGTTTCATTAAATAGCGTGCAATGAAATGCGCCCCACTTTATATAGCGTAGCATATTGCAATATCATCCTTTATCTGACATTGCCTGTTCCAATGCGCATTGTGGCCCCTGTGCAGAAAGAAACGCTGGGCTTCGTGTTCAAGCCGGGCCAGCAGAACGTCGCGGCCAACAGGAATGTGGAGTCGGAGAGCTGGATCGACTGTCGGGACGTCATGGAGGAAAAATTGCAGGCGCAGAAATTCACTGTGCGTTCAAATGCTTTGTATTACATTATATAATGTAGAAGCGTTGTGCATATATTTCAGTTTTTTTGCGGCTCTTCTGTCTTTCTCATAATGAGACCCATCGCTCAAATCTGCGAATGGCTCATTACCAATGGCGTGCAGGAGATGATGGAGACGGCGGTGCTGTTGCTTGTCGAGCTGGTTGCCGTACCGGGTCAAGGTAACATGAATTCTCGACGGTTGTGTCGTGCGTGCGACGAGGCGCGAATTCGATGGGCCGCTTCCGCCAGTCGGCGCGGTCTCCAACTCTCCCGTGTGAGTCCCACCCGTTGGTACCTCCACACCGCACTCGGGGAAGCGGGCCTCCGGCACCGCCCCGTCGTCCGTGAGGTCGCGGAATGCGCGCTGGAAATGACGACTGCCTGGACACAAGTCGTCACGGAGACGAATATTCTGCCGCATGCCTTTTGCGCCGGCCTCGCCGTCGGTTCCCTGTTTGCTTCATACGACGGAGGAAAATTTTTACGCGAGCTCGGCGGTCGTACTTTCGATACCGCGTCGACACTCGCGGCCGAGGCAGCCACGTCGCACCCGAGTGACGGCGGAATATTCCTCACCGACACCGCTGTCGAGTCGCTAAGACACACGCACGTCGTCGCGATGGAACGAACGACGTATCGGCTCCTCGCGGCCGTTCAGTTTCAGTACTCGCACAACGTGAAGTCGCTTCTCGGTCGAGAGGTCGACGCGGACCCTGTGTCTCCCGGTTTATTGAAAGTTGTACCACAACCAGCGACTCGACATAATATCGGTCCGTTGACGATCGCGCCGCCGACCCCACCTTCCGCCCCACCCACGCCGCCGACGGCCCCATCGTCGCCCGGGTTGCATCCCCGTCGTGTGCCGCTCATCGGATATCACGACTCGGCGGTCGTGACGCCCGGTGGATTCAGTAAACCGTTTCATGCCGAGTCGCACGCCATTACTGCACCGAGTACGGCTACGGCGCGCATCGAAGCTTCTCGCAGTCAACGTCGTGGACTGAGCCTCAAAGTGATCAACGAAAATGAGTTAAGCTCGGACATGCCGTCATCAGTAATCGGTGGTGTCGAGGACGGCGACCCCTCCACCCCGATGCGCCTCGACGCGGAGGTTTCGCACAGCTCGTCCGTTTCTTCACATAACGCATCCCTCAACCGACGTCACGCATCTTTGAGAAAGGTAAGGCCCCATCATTTATCAAGGACAACAGCGTGATAAGATTGCATTTGTGTGGCATATACATTTTTGAGCGGCCGCCTGCTACCTAATATTTGTGTTGTTTTTTCTATTTTCTGTAACCGTTTGTGACTTTCGTCAGTCTGTCACTAGCATGCACCATGTAAAATGATGTGCAATGGAGCAATTTAATCGGTTAGATGGCCAAAAGTATTCACAATGAAAATATGTTCGAGGTACGGGCGTCACATTTAAAAATGTTATTTAGGTGCCAAAAATGTGCAGGAAACATGTTTGGTGGGGAAGGGGGGGGAGGGGGGGGGGGGGGGGGGGGGGCGTATGGCCGAAATGGAAACTTATGTGCAGTTCCTTGGTTATACAGGTCTAGCTTTAGGGGTTAGGGCTTGTTTGTTTCGGAGTTTAATGTTTAGGACTTGTCCTCAATAGTGCTTGTTGTCAGTACTTTTTAGTGCATGCAAGGCCATCTGCCTTTCAAAACGGGGGGTAAACAATGGGGAGGCAATGGGCACCTGAACTACGCTGTTAAATGTGATGGCCTCAGTTTGGCTCTGCCTTTGTCTCACTTCAATTGTAATCAGTATTGTCATTTTGTATTTTGATTACTTTGTGAATCGACATTTGTTGGACAGTTGGACTCGCCGGCCCGACAGCGTTTTGGGTCTGAATACACATGACAATTCTGATGTTTATAATGTTATTGACATGCACGTCATTTGATATCATTATATTTGGCGGTTACAGGTTGGCGCGCAGCGCAATTCATCACGAAGAAGGGATATGCCAGAGACGGCGCAGCCAGAGGCGCCAGTTGTGATGAGTCACAGGCACAGAAAGTCGGCGGCGCCGCAGGTGGCGACAGCCGCCGCGCTGCGCGGCGGTCCTATCGTGCTGCGCGACGAGAAACTGAACCGGAGCGCTCTGGTCGGACACGCGACGAGTCGTGCGGCTCGCAGCGTTGTCCGGGAGGTGATGGGCAGCAGCAGCAGCACCAGAAATAAAAACAACAATGCTGCTACTGCTGGTGGTAGTGTCGTCAAGTCGGCGACGACATCGCAGGCAAGGCAAGTCGTTGACGACAAAGACGTCGATGACGAGCAACCGTCGGTAAAAATGAAACTGGGCGATAATATTCCGTCGTGCGAAGACGATCGCGGACGACGGCAGAGAATCCTGTCCCCGACGTCACGCCTGGGCCACAGCAACCAAAGCGTTAGTAAAAATCGGGCCTTGCCTCACGGCCGGTCGGCAGCGGGTCCGGTGAAGCGGCACTACAACTCACTACCGAATGACGCCCACCGCGGTCG
>JAPMLY010002201.1:0-45640 GCA_026401115.1 Tetraselmis chui | reverse complement strand
GAGAGAGAGAGAGAGAGAAGGGGGGGGAGAGGGAAAGGGAGAGGGAATGGCTGTACGTTTGGTACGTTTTATACGTTTAGAGAAAGTGAGAGAGAGAGAGTTTTTTTTCGTATTATTATTTGTTCATCAGCTAGTTATGTAAGTAAGAAATTACTTCAATATGATACAGTTTACTGAATATGCGAAATATCTCATCTTTCGCGGATGGTGGCTAAGTTCATCTAGGAACCGGCCTTAAACTGTGTACAGGTAAGAGACAAGCAGGGAGGGAAACCCTAACTACCCGGCACTTACCTGTAGCCCTAACCCCTCACGCTACCCCCAAGTCACTAGATCAGCAAATCCGAAACCCGGGGATAGCTGAGCGGTATAATACCATCCCCGGATTCGAACCCGCGTCACTAGTGAGCATGAGAAGTATCGCTTGGAATTAAACAGCCTAACATCTCATCTTTCGCGGATGGTGGCTAAGTTCATCTAGGAACCGGCCTTAAACTGTGTACAGGTTAGAGACAAGCAGGGAGGGAAACCCTAACTACCCGGCACTTACCTGTAGCCCTAACCCCTCACGCTACCCCCAAGTCACTAGATCAGCAGATCCGAAACCCGGGGATAGCTGAGCGGAATAATATGGCTCAAATAATATGCGAAATATGGCTCAATTTTTTTTATTTATTTTTTAAGAATGGCTCATTCTACATAAAATTGAAATATCAATCGGCTTTTTAATTATATCAAAGCCAACACGTTTCTTATCCTTGAAAATGCAGGAAAACGTTCCGAACAACGCAAAATATATTTACGAAGATACGACGTAAGTTTTCTGCCGGTACATTCGGTACGTTTCAGTACGTTTTGGTACATACGTTTTGGTACGTTTTGGTACGGTTTGATACGTTTTGGTACTTCTCATCGGAGGTGCCCGTGAGATGCTAGGTGAGTTGACAGGTCCGTGTGCAGCAGGGACTGTGTGATGGTTACATGAGAACTAAACAGCAGCAGAACAGACTGCTGCTTGTATCTGGTATTCTAGTTAATCCGTACTAGGTCAACTGTACGTATTCACTGATAACGCTCACAACTGTGAACGTACATGTACTGGTAATGATGTACTATAATAGCCCCTCTAGATCATTGGCAGTAATGTAAAGGAACTAGTCTTCACTTGGCGCCGCTCCCATGCATCGCCTGAAGATCATCCTGTGCTTCGGCTCCGGTAGCGCCTTCGTAAGGCCATCTGCCATCATGTCTGCCGTGCCCACTGACACAACTGCGACTGTCTTTGCATCCAATAGTTCCCGAATATAGTTGTGCTTGATGTCGATGTGCTTTGTCCTATTTGAGGCCATAGGGTTGTTAGCAAGCTTGACTGCTCCCTCGTTGTCCTCATAAACCGTTGTGGCACCATGCTGGTGTTGGTGGACATCCCGCATCAATTGCCGAAAATGCACCGCGCTTTGCCCTGCGCGACCCACAGCGACATACTCTGCCTCTGTGGTGGACAAGGCCACCACCTCTTGCTGTTTGGAAGTCCAGCTGACCGCTCCTCCATTAAGCATGACCATCTCCCCAGATTGTGATCGTACGGTGGTCGTGTCTGCCGCCCAATCTGAATCTGAGAATACCTTTATATCGTCCGCGTTGTCTCGTGACGGTTGGCCATAAGTGATGCCCATGGGTCTCGTCCCATTCAAATATCGCAACAGACGCTTGAGCTGCTTCATGTGGAACTGCGTGGGAGCAGTCTGTTTCCTACTGATGACGCTGATAGCAAACGCAATGTCAGGTCGGGTACACATGCACAGGAAGTTCACCGATCCAAGGATAGCACGGAAGGTCTCGTGCTCCGACGGTGTCAACGCCACCTTGTCATGGTCGGACGCGACTTCTCCGTCCCGATAGTGTGTAGGTGACATAGGCACCTTTGATGGCGTGATGTCCAACATCCCGTACTTCTCGAGGATCTCCTTGGTGTATTGTTCCTGGGAAAGACTGATGGTCCCTGCCTCTCTGTTTCTGACAATGTCCATCCCAAGGATGAACTTGGCTTCACCAAAGTCCGTCATGCGGAACTGCTCCCTCATGGCCCGCTTCGCCGACTCAATCCACTTGAGTGAGTCTGAGATGATGAGAATGTCGTCCACATATACCAGCACGATGCATATGCCATGCACTGGGTGGTTCATCGTATAGAGGCTGGTGTCAGATGTCGCCCGCTTGAGCCCGAGTGAGGAAAGCGTATTGTGGAAGAGCTTGTAACATTCACGCGAGGCTTGCTTCAACCCATAGATGCTCTTGAGTAGGCGCATGACTCGACTCGTTCCATCCTCTGCCCCTCTGGGTTGACGCATGTAAATCTCCTCTTGGAGATCTGCGTTGAGAAACGCAGTCTCAATGTCTGCCGAATGCATGTGCATGTTCCGTTTGGCAGCGATGGCCAAGACAGTACGTAGATTGCTCAGCTTGACGACGGGAGAGAACGTCTCAGAGTAGTCGACTCCTGCTCGTTGGCTGAAGCCTTGAGCAACCAATCGTGCCTTGAAGCGGTCAACTGATCCATCAGATTTTGCCTTGACCTTGAACACCCACTTGTTGCCAATGGCGTTGCGTCCAAGCGGCAGATTCTCCATCCGAAAGGTACCCTTGTTGTGGAGGGACGCAAGTTCAGAGCGAATTGCCTTACGCCATGCTGCCGCATACTTCCCACTCAATGCGTGCTTGATGTCAACGGGCACAGGAATGTGCGCCGCCGGAGGGTACGTCGCAGGTTCCTCTGTTGTGGCAGGTTGCCCCTCTGTGCCCTCCCATGGAGCGGCAGTGCGAGGTGGTCGCGGAGGCTTGTTCTGTGTAAACACTTGGGCTGTCTTGTTGACACGTTGGACATAGGCAGCTGCCGCGAAGCATGAAGAGGCCTGACGTGCGTCGTGGTCAATGGCATGATCGGTGGGAGGGTCCTCTGAAGTGTCTTGTAGGATCGCAAAAGGGTTGCTCGTCGGAACTGCGAAGTGTGTGGTGTCAACACACGAGAGGTTGGCACTGGTAGCCCCCCCGGGCTCGAGACCACTAGGTGAAGAGGCTTGTGAAGTGCCATGAGCAACGGGTGCGTGAGCGGGCTGAGACTCAACGAAGGCAACATGGATGGTGCGAACGAGTTTCCCTGTGGCGAGGTTGAGAAGCCAGTAGCCCGGGCCATCATCGCAATATCCAATGAACATGCAGCGGAGGGCTTTGGGAGACAGTTTGTCGCGATAGCGATCCTCCAAACGGAGGTAAGCCGTGCAACCAAAGACCGTAACGTGTGCGAGGTCGGTAGGGACGCCATGGAGAAGGGTGTACGGAACACCGCCCGACCCGGCGGACGCAGCGGGGGAGGGAAGGCGATTGCGAAGGTAGACCGCCGTACGCATGGCAAGGCCCCAATACTTGGTAGGGCAGTTTGCGTGCTGGAGCATGGCGGTGGCGGAATCCGCAAGGGTGGCCCATTGGCGTTCCATCTTGGCGAGTTGGTTATGAGTGTACGGGGCGGTGAATTGGGCTGTATATCCCAAGGAGGCGACCATGGTGCGGCAAGCTGTATCAAGGTAGTTCGGATCACAATCGAACTTGATCGTGGGCCGAAAGGCACAAGTAGGGTGCATGCGGGAGTGCAAGTTCCGGATGTCTGTGAGAGCGGAAGAAAGTGTGGAGACAACAGCTTTCTTGGATGCGAGGGCAAGGAGCAAGATGTAGTTGGAATAGTGATCAATTACACCGAGGAGGTAGTTGGCTCCCCCCGGCCCAGTCTCCTTTAGTGGGCCGAAGATGTCAGAGCTGAATGCCTGAAAGCAAGCCGTGGGTTTGGTGCCAGGCTGAGTGTTAACGGGGGCATGGTGCAATTTGGCTAAAATGCACGGTTCACACGACAAGAGGGGAACATGACTGTCGTACTTCGCTCCAGTGATGTCGGCGCTCCGAAGGGCGAGAGTCATGGTGTCTCTGCCAGGATGACCAAGGCGTTGGTGCCACAAAGTGGTGTCAGTAGACATGGGGGCAGCACCTTTGTAAGCAAGGAGGGAAGTGAACTCACCGTTAATGGTCTGCAAATGAGGCAAGTTGTTGTACATGACGAGGATGAAGTCGCCATGGGCGTCACTGGCTGTCGGTTGTCCGACAGCATGGTAATGGAAGCTAATGTTATGCCGTTTCCGAAGATGCTCCTGGGAAATGATGTTGGGGGCTCCGCGTTTGGACATGCTGGGGGCGTGCGCGGCACGAATGCGAATCCGGCTGGAGTGGCCATCTTGATAAGCGAGATGTAGTTCAACGAGACCATAGCCATGAATGTGGACGTCGATGCCTTTGACGTGGACGGGATTGCGGAGGCGGGTGTAGCTGCCCGCAACGAATGCAGAACGATGGGCCTCCAAGCTGATATTGGCACCATCGTCGATAAAACGAAGGGCGGTTGGCGCGGTGACCAAAGAGGCGCTGTAGGCCACGGGGGAACACTCAAGGGAGTCCATGTCGGGGAAGGAGTGGCCGGACGTGTATTCGGTGGAAGGGCCACCGTAGTCGGAGTGGGAGGCATCCGAGTCATGGGCGTGAAAGTCTTTGAAAAGGAGATCACGGAGCTCCAAGAGTTCAGTGGGTGGTGAAAGGGGGGGTAAGAAGGGATGGGATGACGGTATGTGGAGGGTGTCAAGGAGAATGGATTGAAGAACCCGGATGACGCCCGGGATTTGAGGCTGAGCGTCCGTGACTGCCTCCGGGGCATGTGAGTGGCCGGGAAGGAGGGCCACGAGGCCGCCATAGTTGGGCTGGGACAAAGAGTAAATCACATCGGCAAGCCAACGGCCAAGGGGGTGGTCACCATGAGAAGGGAGTTGTCCATGCGCCACCGCGAGGTTGCGACGAGTGAGTGACCAATCTGCCCATGCTTATAGAGGGGTGGAGGCGATGTCGATGCCATGCTCGAGGGACACGGGTGCTTGAAAGGCATTGGTGAAGAGGCGGACCGTAGGGCATATGCGCCCCAATCGATAGGGAAGCCTTGAGCGACGAGCGAGGCTGGGGGGGGAAACCAAGCGGATGCCGCGAACGAGGGGGCGAAGATTGTCTCCTAGCATGTAAGAAACGTAGGCGTCATCAGCTGACACATGGGTCCCGTAATCAGGGCGCAGACCATCGGCCATGTTGATTGATGGTGCCCCATCGAGATCAAGGAAAGACATATAAGGGCTGATTGCGCAGATGCGACGTCCCCAATCGGACGCGGGACACTTGAGTGTGAGACGGAGGGTTGCCCAGAAGGGGAATCACGGGGCGTACTCCCACGGCCCCCACGTGTCCAACGACCCCCCCGACCACGTTGACCACGACCACGGCCACGGAAGGCTGAAGGATGGGGGGCGTACTGCTGGTAAGGGTTCTGATGGTTTTGGTACTGTTGTTGGTACTGCTGATGTGGCGGACATGATTGCAGCGGGAGAGGGCAATCGTGATGCCAATGGAGTCTGTCGGCCATGGGAAGGCCCGCATAAGTGCAATAGCGACAGGGGGGGGGGGGTGCGCGGTTGCGCTTTGAGCGGTCCGCACGTGCGGCTAAGGCTTCCTCAACGGCAACTTCAACAGCAGTGATGAAAGCTTGGGGATCATGCATACCATGACGACGGCCGGGAGGGTGGTGTCCATGGAAGGACGTGTGCGACTGATGTTGAATAAGCATGGTAGACAGCTGGGTAAAGGGTATGGAGGCAGCTGCTTGCCCATCCTGTCTGGCATCGAGAGCAGCAATAATGTTCGCTCGTGCCCCCGATAGCTTGCTGTTTAAATTATAGAGAGTAGCAGCTACGAATTTTTTTTCACTGACCAGGAACTCATCTTCATTAAGCTCTTGGAAGGTGTGCAGCATACGCTGTATAAAGGCGTCTACACTTTCGGTTTCGCCTTGAGCGTCCAAAAGTTTTGCAAGTAACCCAACTGTTCTGCCAATACCCCGCTGGTCGAAATGGTCAATAAGTACACGCCAGGCATCTGAGCCTGGCGAAACCCGAGCCGAAAAAGAGGGGTCGCGCTGAAAGTTGGTCTGGACTATCACCGGTCGCGTGTATGCAGCTTATTAAGCTTTGTGAGGGCCCATAACCTCTCATCGGAGGTGCCCATGAGATGCTAGGTGAGTTGACATGTCCGTGTGCAGCAGGGACTGTGTGATGGTTACAGGAGAACTAAACAGCAGCAAAACAGCCTGCTGCTTGTATATGGTATTCTAGTTAATCCGTACTAGGTCAACTGTACGTATTCACTGATAACGCTCACAACTGTGAACGTACATGTACTGGTAATGATGTACTATAATAGTACTTTTGATACGTTTCGGTACGATTCGGTACGTTTCGGTACGTTTCAGTACGGTTTGGTACGTTTTGGTACGAATTGGTACGTCGGCATGCCGCGTCGGATTTTTTGATATGAAGCTATCCCTCTAGCTAGAGGGGAACTGTCAGTCTTTTACCAATACTTTAGTACATCATTATCAGTACATGTACGTTCACAGTTGTGAATAACGTAATTATCGATCAGTACGTATGTACGGCTGACCTTGTAATATAGATAACCCCATACAAGCAGCAGTGTATCCTGCTGATGTTCAGTTCACCTGTAACCAGTCCCTGCTGCACACGGACTGATCACGTCGACACACCTAGTGTCTCACGGGCACCTCCCATAAGAACGACCCCACGGGGATGCTCCGATGAAAACTACGCTGCCCGCAAAGGTCGGTTACAGCGAAACCGGTTGTTGACGGGACGGTGAACAGCGCGGGAACACGGACGATACAAGAGCGACCACCACGCCAACAACTCCCGCGCGGTGCTGTCCGCATCAGTCCTCTATTCGACCACTCGGCGCTCTGCTAAGTCAGATCCAAGTCGCGTTGTCGGAAAGTACAGCACGTTGGGCAGTCAGCACAACCTGGTGACACATTGGATAACCTCTGTAGGCCTATACGTCTCATCGAGAGCCCACGTTTTACGCCGTCGCGCAGAAAGAGGCGCTCACTTAGTCTTTGATAACCCAAGCAAACCGCGCCCACTACCATGGCGCTCCCCCTCACACACCTCATGAACCAGCTGCAGGTGGGCCGCGAGATGTCGCTGCTGGGTGACTACAGCGCGGCGGCGGTCTACTTTGAAGGCGTGCTTGCGGGAATCAGCAAGTACGCTTTCCTGCCGGCGAGTCACACTGTAACGTGTCGTCGTGGACTGAACAAACTGCTTTCGTCGAAAGTCGAGTCAAGGAAGCGCGCTCCAAAAGGGATCTGCTTGTGACGAGGTCTTATGCTCGTATCACTCTATTGAGCGCTGAGGGAAAGTGCTTGCGTGTTGGGGGCAGGCACGCGCAGCAGGTGGCGGACCCGTACCTGCAGAGTCAGTGGTCGAAGGCGAAGCGTGCGGTGCAGGAGGAGTTCGGCACTGTGAAGGAGATAGAAGAGGCAAGTTTACCGGATGCTTCAGAGCTCGCCTGGCAGGTATACTCTTTGCTGGAAGTAGAGTAAGCTGCTAACTTGCATTATTGTGTCTTGTGCTGCAGATAAAGAGCGGCTTATTCGGGCCACCAGGCACGTCCCACCCGTTGCGGGTAAGTGACGCAAGCCTCCACCTTGTAGCTGTTTCACTCCCTGACATTCTGAATTGTGTGGCTGCACAGGTGCGGGTATCCAGGCCAAGAGGGTCGTCCGTGCGCATCAGGTATGGATGCCAGGCAGTGTGTCCACTATCCTCCCATTCATTCTCAGAGTCATTCCAACAGCCGCCCATCTGCTCATCCATTGACTCGCGTATCCATCCAGTTCAATCATGCATATATCCATTCGACCACCCATCTCCCTACAACCCGTTCATCCACTCACCCAGCCATCTATTTTAGTTCTATAATCCCTTTGCCTATCCATCTAGTGATTCACTCACCTGTCTATATATCCTATCACCCCAATGCAGGCACCCACTAGTCAAACCTCCCATGTATATTTCATCCAAGCATGAACCCATACGCCGATCACCTGCAATGCATCCATTCGCCTGTGTTACCCTCTCCAACCCACCCATCTAATCTAGCAGCCATTTTAGCTACACCCCCAATGCGTTCGATTCTTTTCATGCAGATCTCATTCTTCTTCGCACGAGCTTGTATTCCTACTCATTTCCATGGCTCCCTTCATTTCCACCATCCATCCATCCATCCATTCATTCATGCACCTTCTGAGCAGTATAGCCGTTCATCCACACATCCATGAGGTATTCCAAAAAAACCTATATGTTTTGCCGTTAATACACCAACTCATTAACCCACCAACTATACAACCAACCCATCTTCTCGGCTCGCTTGATGTTGTCCACAGTGGTCTAGATGCAATGGACCAGCATCATCATCTTACCCCTCCCCAACACTACCCTTGAAACACGTTTTCCCCTCATTTGCAGGATGTGCCAGTGGAAGTGTTGACGCCGAGTGACCGCCGAGCACACAGCTTTGACGATCAGCCTTCAGTGAGCGCCTCCCTTTTGTGGTGTACCCGCGCATGTAAGCTCGATCCGCCTGCACCTTTGTGAAGAAGACTATGCGCCTCAGCTCCACTGGTGCCTAATCCTTATCGCAGGTTCCAGACGATCCCGACGTCTGGAGGCCACCTACAAGTGGGCCGCCGGGACACAATCACCCGCCGCCGAGGGCCCACCTGGTAAGAAAGCAACGGTTGGGAATACACATGGCCGCAGATTGTCATGTGACAGACTTCGCTCAGTTGCTGTCGCTGTCTAGGTGCATGATGCCAAGCTGCCGGCGTGGGCGCGGCAAAACGGGGGGGGCGGGGGCGGTGCTACTGCTGCTCCTTCCCGGCGAATGGTCCCTCCACGTATCAGGCCTCCAGTCAAACCTAAGGTGCTTGGCCCGTCGTTTGTGCCTGCCTTTCTAACCCCGTCACCATACGCCCCTTCTCGCTTGTCATGCTGTCCTCCGACTCTTCCATGCATGCCGTTTCGAAGGTGGACTTGCGGTGGACGGCACCCAAAGCGAGGAAAGAAGGGAAGGACGGAAAGGTGTGACTAGTGATTTTGGCAATTTCGGTGTACAGTAGCGTTCTTAAGGCACGCACAGGCCTTTCGTTGCGAGCCCTCCCAAGCGTGTGATTTTTGATGACCAAACGTTCCTGTGCTCTTGTGGCAGCCGTGGTATGAGGGGCCCGACCAGGCGCTCGCACAAATGCTCGAGAAGGATGTGCTGGACAGCTCACCCGGGGTGACGTGAGTCTCCCCGCCTCAGCGTTCAACCAAGAGCGGGCTGTATTTATGTCTGTCTGTCTGTCTGTCTGTGTGTATGTCTTTCTATCATGCCTGACTGAAAGTTAGCCTGCGAGACCGCCTGTCTCCCTGCTTGTTGGCTAGGCTGTGTATCCGTGTGTGGTTAGGCTGTGTATCAGTGTGTGCGTGCGTGTGTGTGTGTGTGTGTGTGTGTGTGTGTGTGTGTGTGTGTGTGTGTGTGTGTGTGTGTGTGTGTGTGTGTGTCCGTCTTTGCGTGTCTGTTTGTCTGTCTGTCAGTTCCTGTATTTTAAAGCTGGTTTGCTATCCATGTACTTGTTTATTCCGTCTGACTATCCCTCAAATTGTATGTTTGCCTGCCAGTCTTGTTGTCAATCCGCATTTTTTCACTATCTGGCTGTAGGTCTCTCAGTCTGCCTGTGCGCCCGTCTTTGTGTCTGCCAGAGCGTGTATTGGTATGGCTGTCTGTATGTCCATGCAACCTTCATCTGCTCTTACCTCATGACCTGGTGTCAAAATATGCGCGTTGCGTGCTGCAGGTGGGATGATATTGCGGGGCTTGAGGATGCCAAGCGGGTGTTGGAAGAGGCGGTGGTGTGGCCTCTGTGGTCCCCCAAAATGTTTGTGGGTATTCGGCGCCCCCCCAAGGTCGGGCCTGTACCCCTTCCGTTGCTCAGTCCTCTGCCCCGTTCTTCTTCCAATTGAGTCCTCCTGCTGACTTCCTTCCTACCCGCGCCGACTCGGTTGCCGCGTTGTCGCAGGGCGTGCTCTTATTTGGGCCGCCGGGCACTGGCAAGACGCTGCTGGCGAAGGCCGTAGCGACGGAGTGCAACACCACTTTCTTTCATGTCTCTTCTTCGACCCTGGCCTCCAAGTATCGCGGAGAGCCCGAGCGCATGGTGCGTGCATGCATGTGTGTGTGTGTGTGTGTGTGTGTGTGTGTGTGTGTGTGTGTGTGTGTGTGTGTGTGTGTGTGTGTGTGTGTGTGCGTTTGTGTGTGTGTGTGTCACTTGTCATATGCCATGCTCGGTTTATTTAGCATGCATGCATGCCTATGATTGTGTTTCCTGGCGCAGCTGACTAATATGACCTCCACAGGTTCGCATTCTCTTTGACCTCGCACGCCATCACGCGCCCTCCATCATCTTCATCGACGAGATCGACTCGCTGTGCTCCTCGCGTGGAGGCGGCAACGAGCACGAGGCCAGTCGCCGCGTGAAGACGGAGTTTATGGTGCAGGTGAGGGCACGCTACAACATGCCTAGACCTGTTATCAACATCCCCGTACCGTCTCTGACTAGCAACACCCTGTCCTCCCTTGCGTGTGCTGTTAGATCGATGGCTGTAACACGGGCGACGAGGATGGCGAGCCCCCTCCCTACGTCATGGTGCTCGCGGCCACCATCTACCCGTGGGACCTTGATGGCGCCCTCAGGCGAGCTCACCACCCTTCGCTGACTGACTTGTTTTTGCCGGGGAGCAACCCTCAAACCCGTGAAAATGACAACCCCAGTCAGCGATACTGTGTCAGCGGACTAACACGGCGCGGGGGGCTGGTGCAGGCGTCTTATGGAGAAGCGCATCTTCATCTCGCTGCCAGATACAACGCAGCGGCGGGAGCTGCTCAAGATCAGCCTCAGGGCGCTGCAAACCGCTCCGGACGTGGACCTGGACGAGGTGGCGCGTCAGCTGGCGGGCTACAGCGGCGACGACTGCTCCAACGTCTGCAGGGACGCTGCCATGAACGGCGTGCGCCGCATTATGATCGGAAAGTCGTGCGAGGACATTCAAGCGATGAACAAGTCGGAGGTCTCGGAACCCGTCTGCATGGACGACTTCATCCAGGTAGCACCACCAACCCTATGCAGCCAAGCGAGGAAGGGACGTGTGCTCATTATGTGGCTTGCACCAGTTGTTATCGATTGAGTTTGTATTGCCGATGATGATAGTCATGATAATGTTGAAGAGGGAAGCCCCGATCGAATCATGATAGCGAGATATCGAGAGAAGCAGGTCACCAAACCGTCATTGTCTTAGCAAACCACCGTCCATAACGCTAGTTGTATCAGTACGGACTGTCACTGATGCTGGACGTGAATTATGCAGGCGTTTCACAGTCGTTTGGGACAGGTCTGATGTAAAGCACTGACTTTGCTGTGCCCCCGATTGGTAATTGATGTCGAACGTGGCTAGTTGAGTTTATTAAGGGGTATTTATGGTCATGCGAAATGGACCGGACGTTTGGATCGTAGCTGGCTATTGCCTATACAGATATCACCGCTTTTAGAGCACCAATAACTTGCTCATGGGATGCTTGATCGAAGGGAATGATCCGGCGATACACTGTCACTGCCAAAAAGTGATAGTTGATTTACAGTTTTATATATTCACGATATTGCTTGCAGCAGTAATGGTGATCATAGCCGCTATGGAACGGCAACCTCGGGGACGCTGTATTTAATTGCTGCTGTTGTGCTCCTATGCTGCTGATGGAAGTGGGTTGAGATGTGCCGCCTTTTGTTGACTGTTGCCTTGTGTCGCCCTGCAGGCGTTGAGCCGCATCCAACCGAGTGTCTCCGCGGATGATGTGAAGAAGCACGAGGGGTGGCGAGATGAGTTCGGAAGCAGCTAAACACCGCGTTCAATCGAGACGAAGGGTCGACGGCACGGGTACGGCGCAATTGTTACGTGTAGCTCGACGGCACAAGTTGCTTGCGATGTCTATCTAGTGAATAGACGACTCGCGTGTGTGGATGACTTGCCGTTGCGATATGGGTCGAAGAACCGATCGATAATTGTAGTTCACCTTTCGATTGTGTCGGCAGTGGATGTTTTCCCTGTCCCCCTCATATCATGATCAAGCTTCCCATGGTCTGCAGTCGGACTATGTAAATGGCATTCGTGTGTAGATTTCCATCCTTATCAACCAAATTAGCCGTGTCTTCTTCTGACGGTACCGTGATGGTGTGACCGCTGTTACACTCGCTGCCCTGTAATGACATATCATAGTCGCTATAATATGTGGCGAGGGCAGTTTTGCAGCCATAATACGGTTGGATTGTAGGATTCGTACATGTACTCACTACCTCCTACATTCTTGCACACGTAATGTTAGAGGCAGTCTGCACGATGGAAAACTGCCATAGAAGAAGTATTTTGTCATTGGATTCCATTCGTGTTTCTTACATGTCATAAGTCAGAAGACAAAAGTGGAGGATGGATGCTGAGGGTACCCGTTCGCAGGCCCTTCAGTTGACCAAAGTATGACATAGCAGCCTTTTTTGTTTGCCGTGTATTATGTTTCGTGGCCATCCTGTCATTTATCGGCTTTTCCTCTTTCTATTAGACTTTCGTGTGCTCTTGTTGTTGCATTCTGTTAGAATCAATAGGGAACATGTGTTTTCCTTCTTCCGAATTTCTTGCAATTTTCATAAATTAAAGGCAATAAATACCCTCCGTCGCTGTCTCCATATTTACTTGCGTCAACATATTTTCCTATGAGTACGTATTATCTGTTGCTTGAGGGACCATCTTTGTGCCTTAGTAATGCCTTATTTTGTATAATCACACTGTCCCCCTCTCCCCTTCTCTCTCTCATACACACACATACACACAAACACACACTCTCTCTCTCTCTCTCTCTCTACGTGTCTATGTCTTTAGTCTTGCAATTACACAGAGAGTATCTCTCTCTCTCTCTCTCTCTCTCTCTCTCTCTCTCACACACACACACACACACACACACACACACCATTGAAATAATGTAACTGTACCCATCTTAGTGATGCACAGTAGTAATGACTAATCCCAATCCAAAACAACGCGCTACACTCCATCAATTTATGTTTCAAAATCATGAGATCCCACTTGTGACATCGAATCCGATCGAGCTGATGATATCACAAGAAGGTGGTCGGCAAACTCAAGGACGAACCCGACTGTGTCCCCATCTCCGAGTTCGTCGGGCTGCGGTCGAAAATGCACTGTGTCACGGTGGGCTCGAGCACCAGCAAGTGCACGGCCGAGGGGGTCGAGAACGGGGTCGCAGACGGGAGACATACACATATTTTTAGCAGATTAATGTAGTATATTGCAAATCGCCTTTCATTTGCACCCTTGGCGACTTCCTCGCCTTGCCTTCTGTAGGAAATTCACGGAGTAGTGGAGATTGAGGTTGCACGGAGGGTAGGAAACAAGCAAGTCCAAGGCCCCAAGCAGGTCGCTTCTGAGTTATCCTGCGTAGGTACCTGTACCCGTGTCAATCATTTTTATAACTAGGAAAGCACTGATAGCCAGCATGAGAAGGGAGGAAAACAACAAGCAACTGGCATTAATAAGTGGCGATCCTTCATATTCTCCTGAGCGTGCGTATCAGTGCCGATGCTGTGGCACGCCTTGATTCCTCTTCCTCGGGCTCAGTCCTGTGGGGTTTTTCTCTCTCCTTATTTCCCCTTTTTGATCACTGGTTTCCAGTTTTCACTTCTTTTTCTTGTAATTTTTTTTCGTATCTGTCCGATCTTTTTTGAGTTGCAGGTACCCTACCTCTGGCGAAAAACACGACATTGGTTACAGCAATGTAATATACAACCAATGCATGCGTAGAAGTGAAGTGCGCAAAGAAACATAGTATGACTCACCGCCCATCAGCAGACGGATTTTGATTGCAACCAAACAATTAAGCCGGTAGTACGCACAAACAGGATTCAGGCGAACGATTTCAAAATATTGACGAGTTGGTAACAAAAACCAAACACAATATCGAAGACTACGGATCCTACTCATATTATGAAGTTCCACTCCATCTACTGTGATTGATGCCTTCACCTGCCACGGCTTTCTCCACCCGCGACATGTCGCAAGCTAATTCGCATTTCCTCGCGCTGCGCGTGAGGCCCCGCTTGCCGCCTCGTAGTATTACTGTTCCACCCTTGCGTGGAGCTTTCTCGTGTTTTACCGCGTTTTCTTTGACGAATTTGTGCAGTGTGCCGCCCTTCCCGCTGCCACATCCTTGATTTCGTGACCTTGGTGTTGCCATTCTTCCCCTTTGATTTTTTTCTTTGTCTGTTCGCCTGTCAATTATGGCTCTCTTATCTCACAGCAATTCACCTACAATACCATTAGCCTATGTAAATTAAATTGCGAAAATGACAATATGTATTATTCCTCCTTTCTTCTTTTTTGCTTGGTGGCCTCCACTGCTTTTTCTTGTAAGAAATGGTGATACACTATGTATTATTGCTTGACTTGCGAGTATTTGTCCCCCCCGCCCCATCGTCTTTCACTTCGTGTGTATGGATTAATGTAACAACTCAGGATATGAATGAAATAGGGTTTTCTTTAAATCCATAAGATCGCGAAGAGTCGATTAAATACGGATGTATCTTTGGTAGTATTAACCTGTGTACCCTCGAATCAGCGATGTGAGGTCCATATTCTCCGTTTGTTCTTGCTTCCCCCGAAATCCGAATCACGCGATAAATGGTGTACGGCACGTTCTGAGTGTCACGTGCATTCCAAGGTCACATGGTACTATTAAAGATGCAACACAGCATGCATCTATGCACTGGGGTCATTTTTGCAGCAGTACATGAAGAGCCGCGAAAGAGAGATACCGATGCTTGAATTCTGTATATTGTGGTACTGCACAGTATCAGGGGCCGTATTCAGCGATATTACAATACTACCGGTACTAGTATTGCTACTTCAGGGTTGAATGCCTGTTGCTGCAGCAGGGACGACGAGATACCAGAGTATTGCCTGACGAATTGTACAGGTACCCTTACTTTCTTCAGAAATATTTTTAAGTACTTGGATAGGTTTAGGTATCACGTACTGTACCTCTTGTCACTCTTGCCCTTTTGTTTCCCCTCCCACTTTCCCTGTCCGTGCTCATCTTGTACTTCTTGTAATCAAGTACCAAGTACTGTACCGGCCTACTTTGTAATCCTTAGATTAAAGTACGGGTACAGGTACCTGTCGCAGGTGCAAATATTGTGACAGCCCGCCGAAAAAGACTATTGAGCTTGAGTACAGGTACCGGTGCGCTTCAAGGAATACGCTTGATCCAGATATATAATGGAAACTGCCGAGTAGCACAGACGCACAACCCACAACCGCAACGAGCTCCCTCCCCGCCCCTTATCCCACCCTCTCGGCTCTGCTATCGAACCGAAAATACGCTATTACATATGGGGTCAGCTGTCATCGCTAGAACGCGCCTCTGGGAACTTTGCCTGTCGCTTGGAATTCAGACGCAGCAATAAGTCTGCGCGGTGCCGGATCGGGTTTGTTGAGCTTTTTTTAGCGAGTCACAGGTGTTGGGAGAGCAAGGTGAGCAATGTTCGGCACAGCGACTCTTGCAACGTTCTAGGAGCAGGCCCGTCTACCTGGAATATAGGCCCAATCAAGCGAAGCATAGCCACGTACTAATGGTGCAAGAATTAGACCCCCCGCGGCATGATGCCCTAAACTGCCGGGCAACTACTGCGCCAATAAGCGACCGCCGTCCTGTTTCTACTGGTGGAGAGATTGCACCGCCGTCGTTAAGGAGTACTGCCACCGCCGACTATGGCAAAGCAGTTATCCACAATTATGCGCAACTTCGCCGCGATGGGGTCGCGTATCTGAACGAAATGCGAGACCAAGGCGCGAGTGATGCCCAGTTGTTTCAGGCTGTCGAGACCATAAGAAGATCGCGTCCGGAAATATTTTGTACCTATCGGGAGCTCCCGACGCACATGGTTTGGGCCGACTGAAGACCACAGTGAACCCCACCGGGTGAAGTGCTTAGTCTAGCTGACGACCTCTCCGCCTTCACGCACGTATGACGTAGTCGCGGGGGCTGTGCCCAGCATTTTTGCTCGTAAAGTATGGAATGATATGCATTCGACAACCAAATAGAAGAGGTTGGCGAGCACTTATGCTGCAGTCGGAGCATCGACGCCGTACAGTCGTGCGGAAAGACCGCCAATAATAGTTAGGAGTCTACCGCGATCAGTGCGTGCGTCTGTATGCAACCTGTCCGCACCGAACGAGTGCGGTAAGCGAGAGTGAGCTGGTCCCACTGAGCTGCGACCTGTGAGATATCCACGGCGTTGTCGAGCAGAGCCCGAGGGAGAGTAACGAAGTAGTGTGGGAAAAACTGTGTTTAAAAAAATAAATTGAGGCAACGCCCCATCCAGATGCCGAGAGAAGTGAGCTTGAGCGCTTGAGGAAAAAATTGAAAATTTATGTCTACCTTGAGGTAGAGGAACCGATAACCTGTGGAATTCTGGATAGAGGCTCGAGAGAGGAAGCAGGTAACCCAAATTGTTACACGGACACCCGGCATGTGAAAGGTCTGGAGTCGAGAGGAAAGACAGACTAGCAGGGGAGCGCAAGACGCTCGCGGTGTCGGCACAGGCGGCGGTAACTAGATTCACAGGCGGTAACTAGTCAAATGTGTTGTCTAAGGTACGCTGCCTTATATGATGTCACTTTACCATTATATCTGAGTAACTAGTAAGTGCTGCTGAGTTGCTTATAACGTACGTACGTGCGAATAGACCCAAGCATGTACATCGTATGGATCACACTGGGCGAAGCCAACCCCAGGCATCACTGCGCTCACTCCTTGGGCCAGTAAAAAAAAGAATCTGGTTTTCTCATATGCGATGAGATGTGACAAGTGAACGAAGCACGAGAACGTGGGCTCTTGCTGCCCCTTTTGAGAGCGTCTGCGCCTGCGAATGACGCGCACTTATTGGCACGTTGTACACACTCACGCGCAGCACTGACAGGCACTTCAATTCGCCTTACGAACGCAAACGCTCGCGAGCAGACACACATCATTGCAGAACGATATACGCGCGTGCTCAGACACGTCTCGGATACATGCGCTTTGGAAAGTACACACCATGCACTCGTTTTCTCACTCTCTTTGAATACGCATACAAGAGACAAGGTGGTCACGCACGCACTCACACACGCTAGCGCAGAAACAGACAAGATAGGCATATCAACCCACACCCAGTCACACAGGTGCGCGCACGCAACCAAGCAAAGACATACACCCCCCCACACACGCACCCACGCACAGGTACAAGCACACACACTCACACAATTCAATAGTTCATACATACCCCGACACTTCTCGCCAAGCATGCGACACACACACACACACACACACACACACACATACACACAAGTCACAAGAGCGTTCACAACCAGACGCTTATTTCTCACTTAACGTACACACACACACACACACACACACACACAGACACACACACACACACACAGACACACACACACACACAATGCAGTAGTTCACTCACACCCCGTCGTTAATGAATCGCCAAGTAGGCGACACACACACACACACACAAAAGCACACACAGGCACAAAGGCACAGACGATTCAATAGTTCATACGCACCTGACGTTATTGCTCGCCAAGCATGCGACACACACAAACACACTCACTCAAACGCAAAACACACACACACACACACACACACACCCCACACACACATGTGTGTTTGTGTACACAAACACATATTTGAACGCACACGTTACCATACACACCCACTTACACATACAGCCACACGCCCCACGTTTCTTTAATCAGCACCTGGATTTCTTAAGAGCTCTGGGGATTTTAAATTGACGGGTGCTCTATGCGTTAATACGGATCCCCAAAGCTCAAAGTCTTCGAAACATGATTCAATGGCTGCATTCCAGCAAACTACATGTATGTCGATTTTTTCCAATTTCCTAATCTTCTTACGAGGAGGACAGAGTAGACCACCCCCGCGATGTCCCCCTGCTTCGTTTGGACCCTGCGCTAATAACCCGCTTACGCCATATCCAACTTAAGCACACATTGTGACATTGTTGTGTCGCCGGTTTGAGGAGCATCATACAATGTCGTGTCGCATGTTTGGTAAACGACGAAGAGAAAGAAAATGCTGCAGCTATTGCCTGCGTTTTTCTGATTCCGCCGTCGATGACGCTGCACTTCGTTTTATTTATCCATTCGGTTTGGGAATTTCTTAAAATTAAAATTGATAAATACTTTGCAGCTCAACCTTGCTCAGGTGCCCTGCAGCACACGCCCGTTTAGGCAAACTCAGCCGCCTCCACGCACAGCTGAAGTCGCCGTCTTGCTTCGAAGTTCTTCCTCTCACTTGCTCGTAAATGATTATCCGATTGACAGGTATTTGTGGGAACTGATAATTTGTAAGCAAGAACTTAATGTATATATGTACAAGATACTACCGCTACTTTCATTTTTCGCACCTGACGATACAGTAGCAGAGCTCGGCGATGTGTCAAGAGTAACAGCAGCCAGGAAGAAGTATCCAGGAAGAACAGCAGCCAAAAGATCAGCTCGAGGTGCACCGCTCGTCCGGCAGGGACCCTCGCGAAGTGACTGCGTATTCGTAACTAAAATGTATCGCACGGTCATTCTCCTGGGAATGTACAAGTCCACGACAATTACCGTACCATCGCCTCCACCGCCCGACCTCAAAGTGATAAAACCCCTTCAGTGAAGGATGTGGTCATTGTTCCCTGACTGATGCAGCCAAGCCTGCATGAGCCACCAGGTTGGAAGGCGTGTAAAGTCGTGGAGATAATCGTAATTACATGAAGGACTGCGGTCACACTTTATTTATTTATGGTGGGCGATTGTCTATGTCCGTTCGCGCCGCAGTCGGAGTTGCGGGATAATTACCGCTGTGACTCGGCGACAGCTCTGACGATATTCATACATAAACGCCCCGGCCAGGAGCATGGGCAAGACTAGCTGAAGTTATGAATAACTTGTTAGTTTTACCATATTCATGTCGGAGCTATACGTCAAGAGTTCTGCCTAGAGGCGCGCAGGTGGTGGCGGAGGTCTTGTGGGTGTGAATCACCGAGAGAACGGGAGCTCCCGGAACGTCCTGAACACAGTGGGGCGCGTCCCTGCTGCACTCAGCCCACCAGCGATGCTGTGAAGCTCCTCGTCGCTCCCCCCCGACTCAAGTACAAGGTTAAGACGTGCTACGTCAGCAGCGCGAGCTTGTGCTAACTGACGGACGCGCGCGCTCGGAGGAAAGCCGCACACATCCATTGAGCGAAGAGTTGGGGCGCCAAAATTCATCGAGGCAGATCCTTTGACTGGGGAGTGTGCCACGCCATACATGCACCTGCAGTCTTCCTCGGAGGTCATCGGGAATCACGGTGCGACCAGACAAAAGGGGAACGATGGGTTTCTACTGGAACACTGGTGTGGTTGGTTGTCAGTGGAGCTGAGGTCACTCGGTCGCCGGTTGTTGTTCTGCCTTTGGTCTGCTCCACCGACGGTGTCATCCTGTTTTATATTGCTGCCGTATCGCTAACAGCACCCCTGCACCGAGATTTCAGAAAATATCGACATCCGCCGCGATGAAATATGTAGCGATACAATTTATTTACGGCTGTTTTGAAAGTATCAAAATCATTTATTTCATCAAACAAAAGCGTGTAATACTTGACTGTAGTTGCCGCGAGAGGGTGCAAAGGTACGTACCTGTACTTATTGGGTACATAAATAGTACGAGTTGCGCAGCTATTTTGACAGAATAAAGTTAATTTCTTACAATAAAAAGCAGTGGAGGCCACCAAGCAAAAAAAAAAAAAAGGAGGAAAAAACCTAAGCCCGAGGAACAGGAAGGCATGCCACAGCACCAGCACCAGCACCAGTTGCGCAGCTATTCGACGACTCGCGGACAAATTTGGCGAAGCGACCTTCACCTCTGTGTCGGCCTCGATGGAAGCGTCATCATGACTACTCGGTCTCGTAGAGCCGCGCAGAATCGTTAACCGCATATTAGTTGCGCCGTAGATGCTGGTGACGAAATGTGGCGGGTTATGTACATTATGCACGGGTACCTTACCGTTGTTCAAAATCAACCTGATACTACGTATACGAAAAGTAGCACGGGCTCTTTGTATTTTTAGTTGGTGCTGCTGTTCGTATGGACTCCTAAATGCTGCTGTTAATCCGCTTATTAATAAAAACCGAATAATAATTGGAGCGACATATACCTGCTGTTATTTTGCTTGTAATGTACCCGTAGATTCATGGTTACAAGAAGAACAAGATGAGCACGGACATGGAAAATGTACCCGTAGATCGGCCTCGATGAATGCGTCATCATGACTCTGTAGTCTCGTGCAGGGCCGTAAACCGCATTACCGCCGCTCCGTTGGTGCTGGTGCTGTTGTATATTTTAGGTAGATGTACATGTAGTGTTGTTCACAGTCAACCTACTACTGCTAGCTAGGTAAAAAATGTAGCGTCCACTCGAACGGTGAGTTTTGCTGTGTCTGTTTTTGGGTACTGGTGTTTATAACCCAATCCTTGAGCCCAATGATGTCGTGCTGGAGAGCAGCGTCAGTACTGTAGCATGGTTTCCTGCCATACGGGCTTGTTCCTGCAAGGCCTGTAGTTTGTTCATACCCTGTTTCTTCTTTTTTCCTGTAATCAACTTTAGTTAAATACAGAAAATTAAGCCGTCCTGATTCAGATACCATTTCGATCGTATGCCGGTGGAACGCGGTTCGTCTCATTTTCATACTTGTCAACCAAATATAGGGCTATGACATCTTTGTACTCAAAATATTCCTTGTAGAAGTGGCATTTCCCTCCCTGCTTGTCTCTTACCTGTACACAGTTTAAGGCCGGTTCTTAGATGAACTTTGCCACAATCCGCGAAAAATTGTAGAAGTGGCATTGGACACCACAAGGCAAAACGGAGGAAGGAGTGAAAAAACTAATCCCGAGGAACATGAATAAGGCATGCCACATCCCTGTAGTCATTTGGTATGATACGTATGTGTAATAATCCAAAACCCTTACCGTGTAAGCCCTCTACGGAAATACGGCATGCTGTCTTAACGATAGAAAATATAAATACGGCATGCGCGGCCGCATCCTACCCGGTACGCTTCCCTGTAATTGGTACAATATACTGATCAATACGTCCCCAGTATTCATATGTATCCGTCGGCCGCATCACATGCCATGAGTTCGATGTAAGCCCTACTTTGCCGCACTACCTTGTACGTTGCAACTGCCAATGCTTGTACGCGGCTACAAACGACATTGTGATAATTGCTTACAAGAAGAACCAGATGAGCACGGACAGGGAAAGTGGGAGGGGAAACAAGAGGGCAAGAGTGACAAGAGGATCACGGAATCCAAAGCACAGCAAAAGGAAAGCACTACATTGTGCATAAACCTAGCAGATTAAACTAAGGAAACTCTTAAGCCACGCCGAGAATGCAACACGTGGAGGCGACAAGCGGCGCCTCACGCGCCGCTCGAGGAAGCACGGGGACGCTTGGTCCGCGTGAGCAACATGGACGGCGAGAGAGACCTTTCGACGCCAGGAGGCCAACAACTTGCCCACGTGCATCCCTTTAGATGCGGCTGCCTGCTTGGCTAGCTCCGTCAAGAAAGCCGTGGCGTGGCCGCCAAGAGTACCAAATTCCGTGACTGCAAAGGGAATGAAGCGGATGTCGGGGCGACTCCTCAACCCCTCCGAGTACTTCTCGAACTTGGTCTTCTCAGCATGGCGGAGAGCGACTTCGGGTGACGGGGGGCTAGACACGCCGAACAAACCGGAAACCACGGCATCAAGGGCAAGTTTTGAGCCTCGGATGCCGTGATAGTGCAAGACACCCACATCCGCGGGGAGACCGTCGTTGCCGTTGGGGAGTTGAACTAACATCGTGGATCTGTGAGAACCTCGACGCCAACCCCGAGTGCGCCACGAACCTCGGAGATGATTTCCGCAAGGGCCGTCACTAACCAAGAGTGAGCGGTGTGGACCGAAGCATCTCCGCCGCAACGAGCCAAATGGTCCGCAAAAGCAGTGGCCCACGCATCATCCGACATGTCAACACCCGCCGACGAGAACGCACCCCGCATAGCTTGAACCGAGAGATGGCAAGAAGCACAAGCAGTGGGGGAGCGTAGAGAAGAGAGGATGCGAGATGAGGGTAGGCCGAAGATGCGACAGACCGCGACGCGGAAAACTGCGTCGTAGTGCTCAGGGAACTTGTCACGGAGCTCGCCCAGGCGACCCGAAGTAGGCGGGTCCGAAGCCAAAAACGCAAGGGCGCCGTGGCCGAGACGAGATAGAAAACGCCTAGACTCCGGCCGAGCGCGGTTGGAAAACGTGGGAGCGAGCTTCGCGAAGCGAAACAAGTTGACGCGCTCACTGATGTCGGCTTGTAGCTTTGGAAAGATGTCCGTGGCAAACGCAGAAAGAGGGACGAGCGAGGGTAGGCCATCAAGGGACTGGGCAATCTGCTCGTTGTTTGATCGGGCTTCGGCAACGCAGCCGGCGCGAGCCACCGTTGGACGTTTCGGGGGGAGCATCGCTAAGGCTGTGGTTATCAAGGGTTCAGACTCGGCGAGAGCGTGAGAACCGCACGCAGCGTCCAAGCGCGCCCACGACGAAGCGAGTTCTAACGACCACATGGGTTCGTTATCGCCGTCGTCTCCGTCCGGTGTACCATGCCTACGGGACACCGCTGTGGTCATAGCACTCGCTAACCGTCCATACATGGTCGGCTCCATTGGAACATCGTCTTGGGAATCCCCGCGCACGCGAGCGTCTTGTGTTGTAAGGAAACGAATAGCTGAGCCCACTGCCAAACCGGCCGCTCCGACATGGGCCGCATCCGCCAAGGCAGCCAAATCCCCCACCCCCATGCCGCCGAAACGTATGGGAAGAGACATCTCGGAGCGAGTGTTGCTGGGTAGGCTAGCTGCGGGAAGGCCCAATATCTCAGCCGCCACATCTAGGGTGGCATTGTCAGCGCGCTCGAGGAATGTTACGACGGTGTCACCGTAGCCCTCACCCCTGCCAAGACCTCGGGGGACTGTACGGGCAAAGTGTCCGAAGCGGCGGTTGCAATGTTGATGGATACGAAGCGCAGTGTGAGTGTGCCGGTGAGCCGCTAGACCCCTTAGACGTTCGCCGTAGGCCTCATACTTACTTAAGGCCGTTTCGAACACGTCTCGAGCAAAATCGGATGTACCCATTGGCCCCCCCAATACTTTCGTCCCTTCCGTGGAGACATTTACTCCCCGCATGATGTGGCCGTCGGGTAAGTTATCGAAAGCATCACCGACACCCAAAGGGGAATACAAACAGTTTTTGCGGATGGTTACTGTGAGGCCAACGCTAGCATACGCCTCCGGCATAGCGTCGCCAATAGCCACGAGAGACGCAGGGGGTCCCAAGAAGTGACCATCATCAGAATAACAGCATACAACGGATTCGTTCGGGGCAATCGCAGCCAACTGTTTGTATACCCGGGAGGCAACTATTGCGAAGAACATGGCCCCGAGAACGCAACCTTGATGGACTCCACGGGTACTCGGGATGCGCATGGCCGGGCCGTGAGCATTTGATGAGTCGTAAACGTACAAGGTAGATGGACGGCCATACAACATAGTAGCGACGCGGAGCAACGGTCGAAGCGCGGGATTTGCTGACAACTCCTCAAACAAGGGACGCCGCAAGAACTCGTTGAACGCGTTGGATGCGTCGCCTTGCATGTCCGCCCAGTCCGGTGAAGCGTCAAGCGCGGCTCGAACCATGAATTGTACGATCTCAGCCCCGCCGCGGACGCCGACCCCAAATTGGTGCCGAGCAGCCAACCATTGAGACACTCCGTCACCAATTACGGCGAGAAGCGCGCGATTCGCAAAACGAACTAGAACGGAGCCAATTCCAATCGGGCGCAGCGTCCCCTTTTGGTCGCGAAGTTCTTGCTCTTGTGCGCGTCGTTGTTCGGGATCAAGCTTGTCTAGCGGGATAAGTGTGGCAGAGGCGAGGAATGAGGCAACGCCTGGTGGAACTTCTGCATTCACGATGGCTTCGGCTAAACCGGTGAGAGTGCAAGGGGTACCCAACGCGCGAAGAGTTTCAAACCTCCAACCGTCGACGTGAGGACTAGACTTTCGAGGGCATCTAGCAACGACCTCCATGATATCAACTTCCGAAGCACGGAGTTTGATACGAGGGAGGGAGAAGGGATCCGGCAACACGTCCGCGAGGTCGTCATCGTCTTGTGGGTGCAACCGTGATAATTCCTCGTGCACCCCGCGACCACTTGCAACGGGGTTGGAGCTTAGGGCCTCCATGGCACGACGGTACTCCCCAACCGCAGCTAGATTAGCCGCCCGGTGGGCGACCTTGGCCGAGACGCCGTTATGAAAGGGTTGCGAAGGGGAGATGGGGTCGGTACCGGCCCTCGGAAGTGAGGTAGGTGGCGATGCCCGCCCATTGGTAAGGGATGCGTGAGCGCGAGCGGCGGAAAACAATGTATCGAGATCTCCTGACGCCCAATGGGCTAATAAGCGGTTGTCACGGTAATCAGCGACTGGGTCAGGGGGCAGATGCCCCGCGCAAGTGAAATCAGCCATGGGGCGCAATACTAAGCGCGGAAATAAAAACAACGCCGCCCAAGCCGCTTCCGCGGAAGCCCCTTGGCTAGCCCTACCGCGGAAAGACAAAACGCAACCGACGAGCTCCTCGAAGACCGGCTTGACGAGGCGTACCACCGAAGGGGGGACGCCGTTCGAGGACGTACTAGATCGGAAAGAAAGGAGGTAGGACTCGAGGAAGGCTTTGGAGTTCTCCCACCAGTGGCCCCATGGTCAAGGCGCCATTAAACGGCGGGGGGCAAGGACTGGGGATGCGGCGGGGACGGCCGACCGCGCGGAAGCGAAGCACCGCATGCCGGCGGTTGGGAGGGCGTAGAAGTACGGTGAGAGCAAGAATGTTGGTGTCTACTAAGGCCACCGCTCCGAAAGTATCGTCCGCAAAAAGTGCACGGCGCGATAAGGTGGCGATCGGCATCCACAACTGGGCAATTGTCGGGCGCAAAAGTGCACGTTGTCGCGGGGGAATTTAGGTGGGCGCATAGCGCTTGATGGGTCGGGAACGACGCGGAGCAACTAACGCACCTCAAAGGAGCGGAGGAGCGCATTGAGGGAGTGGGGGGTAAAAACCGAGACGGAGTACTTCCAGGTCGTAAGGCATGCGAAGGCGCTTGAGCATTAGGTGATGATGTCGGAAGGTCACCCGGAGCGGGGGCCATAGGGCGCGACCCGGCCCCGCCGCCAGGCGACCGGCCTAAATGTGGCGGTGGAGGACGCCGATGACTATGTCCCGGCCGGGTCGCCGCGGCGGCCATCCGGGATGGCACGTGTGTCACGTCCTAAAATAAGTAGAGCACGCGGGGTCGAAGAAGGGGGGGGGGGGGGTATGTGGCTTGGACTATACCGGAAGTCGCCCGAGGTGGCGTTGTGGCGTGCCTTGGAGGAAAGATTCTCCGCCGACGTGGTGGGCTCCTCGGTGCCGGTCCGTCGCGCCTCAACCCTCGCGGTGCTTGTAGTGGAGAGCCTTGGAGCCCGCGATGGAGATGCTCAAGAAAAGAGCAAAGAAGCTATTTGGTACCCGCGTACCAACCGCCGCAAGAGTCGGATGGAAACTCCGTCATACAACGCCGTATCGTAGGTAGTGAGGCGCCCAGCGATAAAGGATGACCTTGCAAATAGCGGGCTCCGAGTACGGGTAGCGATTAGAATGAACTTAGCGGGCTGAGAGCAGTACTGACGTTGCAGTACCCGTACACGGATAGCGATGACGCGTGCCGATGCCTTGAGCCTTGGTGAAGGGGATGACCACGCGCGGGCGAAAGTTGTAGCGGTACCGGTAGCGGCCAAGGGTCTCGAGGATGCCGATAATAGGGGCGGTACGGGTAGTTGTACCCGGTCACGGGTCGAGCGACGAATAAAAGATCCCGGGAGGGTCACGCTGGCGATGGTACAAATAAAACGCACCGGAGCCGCCGACGGCGAGTGACCGCGGACGATAAAAAGGAGAACTTTATGTATAGGTACCGCGCGATGCCACAGCGTAGGAGAGCGCCGAGACAAAAGCAAACACGAATAGGCGGGCAGGCGTCACGCTCACCGCTACCAAGTTCCGTGCTCGCGGGCTCCCGACCCAAGCTCAGCCGCACATGCCGCACACCCTCTGCTCTCGTTTCCTCACTGGCATTGTCCCTGAGTACAACAATATTTTGTTGGAAGGTTCTGCACATAAGCAGTAAACCCTAAAACCCTAAACCCCGAAATCATACGAATGGTTCAAGAAAAAGAAGGGTTTGACTTTGAAAACCCGCGACAATTTATCAGTAATAATGAGCATAAGCCACCAAGCAAAAAGAATAATAGGATTTCGATCTGAAGAGGAAAGGACATATAGGTAGCCATAGCATCTCCCCTCGAAGGCCCTTGAGGATTATCATCGATTTACAAAGTGGGCGGAGGCTCTGTTTGCCAAAAGTGTTGATCTGTTACATTTTTTGCTCGCCATGGTCCTAGGGCTCATTACATACGCTAATTGAGGGAATCGGGACTCGGGAGGGTGGATTGCATGAGCCGTGCTCGCGCAGAGGGAGAAGGTGGACGACCTCTGTGTGTCGGCGCGTCATATATAGGGGTAAAGTTTGTCCGTGTTTTTCCACTGTGACATGCGTAATCTCGCGGGGAGAATTTGTAACGTCTTGGCAACGCCTAACTAGATTCTCGCCCCCTTGTGATTTAAACCTCTACAATATCAGTGTGATCATTTACAAAGCAGGTGGAGGCTCCGGTTATCTCCGTACCGTGTACGGAGGTTGTCGCCATTGGGCGGTTTGATCGTAGGTTGGCCACCCCAAAGTGTAAGCAAGCCGAAGAAGAACCACTCTGATCGTCATGCAAGGACGGCAAAGTCGATGAACTCCAATACTGCGCTCGACTCGGTTGACCAGCCGCCGAAGTATTTGATCTTCTATAGCGCCGCTCCGACGCAGTAGGCGGCTGCCGCAACTCCTTTCCGGACGGAGTGCGAGGTCCAGCTGAATCCATATAGGGGGTGCTCATGTAGCGATGTTGTGTCCTCGTGTAGCCATCATGTGAGCGTGTTAGGTGTCCATCCTTCGTGCTTCTTTAACAAGTTGATTGCCCAACACGATTCTAGTACTTTTCCTCCGGAGATTTTGAGTCGAAGTGAATCGAAGAACAATGACACTCCTGAAGTACCTCCTTGTGCACAATATGCGGGAGGTGGCATAGTGGTTAACGCTCTGATGACACTCCGCGTTGTCCCTTCTTCGTGCGATGGTATAAACGAGTTTCGTCGTCCTTGGGGGCGACGAGGTCGTCGGTTAGGCAGTCGGTGCTAGACCCTCCTCGAGACCTCGACTCACAAAAAATTACGTTATAACTACTCGCGTACATAGAGGTAGGAGTCGTACTTGACCGCATGTAGGGCTTGCGCTTAGTGCAACACGCGTTGTTGATTCCGCGAGCATGAGGCGTAGACCTTAGGTCATGCGTAGGGCTTGGACGACGATAGATGCACGCATGTGTACGCGTACCGGAGTGTCGTCGATCGCTACCTGCGACGCGACAAGTCCTTTCCTTACCATATAGTGACGAGGTCGCCGAGGACAACCGCTCCGAGGCCGTGGTCCTTGAAGAAGCTTTTGACTGCATACGTGTATGGTTGTAGGCTTGAGGCCCTTATTGTCCCGAGTTGACCTAGCCACGCGACGTACCTAGCCATGTGCCCATGTTTGCCGTCATCCAAACTAGTGGCGCGAGCTTGTGTTCGTCGCAAAAGTCGAAGTAGCGGTGGATAGTACTATCATACGTCGCTTTTGTGACGAGTGCCCATGTTGCAGATACTAGGGCTAGGATCTTCGCGCCGAGTACGTCAAAGCCGAGAATCTTGGTCATGTACAGTTTCATGGTCTCAATCCACGGGTTAGTGTTGGACGTGACGCTTACTATGTACTTAGGTGTTGAAGGTCGTCCGGGCCGTTGGTTGGGGACTCTTGATTCTCTTTGCAGTCCCGTAAAAAGTGCCAACGTAGCGATGACAGCTCCGCGTCTAGAGCTAGATCGGGAGGGAACTCGAAATATAGTGACGGTCCAATGCGGACTGCATGTTGCACTGCGTAGCGCCTGACGCCCGGGTTGGAACAAGTTTGGACGGGGCGCGACGATAATTTCTCGGAGGCCATTTCGGTAAGTGCTTGGTGCCATACCTTGTATGTCCATCTTGGGGCGACTGAAGCGACTGCAACGCCCCTATACCATTTTTTTGGACGATATTGGGTAGTAGGGGCGACGGGGGGTTGCACAAGTTGTTTCCATTGCGCCAATCTTAGTCCGAGATGTGTAGGGCGTCCACGGTTTCAGTTGTTTCTAGGTAATGTGTTGTTATTCGTCATGGGCGCTCTGGAATTCTCGTTCCTCGAGGTTTTTATTGAAGACCGCTCCCCAACTATAGCCCGAGCTGTCTGTGTGTAGAAAAGCGGTCTCGATCGGCTTGTGAATTGGCTTTTGATTGGACTGACTGGGAACCTCTGTCCACCATTGCATGTCGCGCCGTAGTTGGGGTGTGAGCCGGACGAGTCCGTCCGAATTTCCGCCGACGACGGAGTACAACTCCCTCAGGAAGGATCGGGCAGCAAGAACGGGCAAGAATAGGCATTTTGCTCGTCCCGCCAGTGACTTAAGGTCCTTGACGGGTAGCTAGCGTGCGTTCCGTGTGGCGCGTCCGATTAGTTGTCTTGCTTGTCTAGAAGTCTTGGCGAGTTTCGTCTCCGGCGCGTAGATGTATCATGATGTTGCGTCGATGTCGATTCTCAGATGGTGGCCGATTTCCGCGGGCTCCTAGAAACCCTTTGTTGGGTGGTGGAACAGGCCGAGACGGTCCTATAGGCTCGCGAGACGCTTGCGCAAGGTAAGCGTTTCCTCCTCCGTAGCTGTGAATTGTAGGAAGTCGTCGACGAAGGGGAGAGTCATTGCGCCGCACAAGGATAGCGTCATTTTACTGAAATAGAAGGGGGATAGGGACCACGCCATAGGTAGCCCTGCAAGTCGGTAGAATTTTCGTCGCATGTTCACGTTGAAGTAGTTTGGGTCCGTTGGGTTGATGCCCATCTCGTAGAAGCCGTCTTTGTGGGTCGAAGATGAACATGCAGTCTCCCTTTTTTGTTAGGTGTTTGACCCCCAATAGCGTCTCCATCTTGAGTCGCTTCCGAACGCAACACCTTTTTAGTGGTCGTAGATCGCACATGAGCCACCCTTAGTTGTTTCCCGGCTTGGGAAACGTAGGGAAACGTAGTCGCAGCAGGAAGAGGGCTCCCAAGCCTTGGATTGGACGGAGCGCGCTAGTTCTCTGTTTACGAATTCTAGTCGGGCAGGAGTGGACGTCTAGTAGCGACACTCCTTGGATGGATCGTGGGGGTGGGCGGATGTTTTCCAACGGCATAGACCCCCTCCCGGATCCTTTGCAGGGTTTGCACGCTTGCGCCGCGCCGATTTTCTTTCACTCGCGCAAGCTCCGTCGTGCGCGATGTCGCATGTAGTCGGAGGCTTGGTTGCAGGAATCGGCACGGCGGTGCACACCATAAGCCCTCTGCGTCGGGCTTGGGATTCTTGTTCGGGCGTGCCTTGTCCTTATGTCGCTTCTCGCGCTTGTCCTTGTCTTTTTGCTCCTTGTCCTTGAGACTCTTGTTCGGCCGCGGGTTGAGTATGTTGGCGTTGTCCCCGTCACCTATGCCGGGCGTCGGTTGCTTAAATGTCTGAGCAGATTGAGCTCTTGCGGCCTCGTGGTGACTATTTTCGATGCGTTTGTCGTCTATGGCTGCGAGGAGGCCATCGACGCCGTTGGTGCTTGGGTCGACTGCTTGGGAATCAAAGACGCGGGAGTAGACGAGGTGCTCGGCGACTCGCTCTTCTCATGTGAGGGCCTTCTTGCCCTTGAAGCGCCGAACGTATTGAAATTGAAATTGAAATTGTTTACAACATGTACCGTATGCGCCGGTTTTACACCAAGAGCCGTATGCGCCGGCTGCTGTCTCTGGGCCCTCCCAACTATGCCACACATGGAACTTACAAGTCAGGGCTATACCGTAAACCACCTAAATCCAACCTCTCCAGGGATGTTCGGGGGTTTTACTCCTCCCCGGGGAGTTGCGCAAGACGAGGCGAGCGCTCCGTGCATTTAGGGTCGTGCGAGGGGGCAATGTGCGGAGGCGCGGCGGGAGGTCGTGCGGGACTTGATGCGGTATATGAGTAGGAGATGATGTAGCCATTGGACAGTATGCGTGTGGAGCTGTGCAAGGATGCGAGACGTGTCGAGGCGTGCTTTGGAGATGAGTTTGTCAGGAGGGTCTGTGCGGGCGGTGAGTAGGGAGGTGAGACTCGTGATGGTGGAGGAGTGCGGTGTACCTGTGCGGCTCATGACGATGGGAAGGATGTCTACCACATTGCATGGCCAGTGGCTGCGGATGGCGTTTGCAAGGGGAGTGTATTTGGCACGTATGAGGTGAGCTGTTTGGGAGAGGTTATTGTCCGAGCAGTACTTCCATTCCCCTATCTGAATATTTGTTATGGATGCGTAACGGCGGCGACCGTTTGTGTGACCAACGAATCGAGGTTCGAGGAGGCGGATGAAGTCGGTTTTGTGTGCGGGGGGTCGTAGCGCGGGGGGGGGGAATCTCTGGTGGGAGGACGGCGGGACACGAGGTTAGGGAGTCGGGCGAGAGACCTTCGTCAGCAGCAACAAGGCGGGTGGGCATGTGGGTAGGGTGAGGTGGGTGGCAATCAAGCGGAGTGTGGGCAGGTGTGGGGGAAGCAAGTGATTTTATGGGTTTGTCACCGAAGTTTGCAGTGATGGTTTCCCAACGTCCTCCGTTGTGGCGTTCCAGTAGGGAGAGTAGGAGTTGCAGCGCGTTGTTGTGTCGGTCTTGTCTTAGGCCAGACATGGTGGGGCAGTTACCGGCCATGTGGCCGTTGCTAGTGAATTGGCCACATAGGGGGCAGCGCAGGGTGGGGTTATGAGTAAGAAGGCGGGTGTTGTGGACTCCCCACATGAATTCTTGCTTGTGTGTGAACTGACTATTTGTGAGGGTTGAGTGTTTTCGGTGGAAAGAGGATTCGGCGCCGTCCTCCGCGGCGCGGGCGAGGAGTGCACCGTGTTTGGTTGTTTGCGAGAGGTGTGTGTGTGTGTGTGTGTGTGTGTGTGTGTTTGGTGCTGTAGGTGTGTGCGTCAGCTTTGAGGTTGGTGTATCTGTAGGGTATAGGTTCCCCTAGGGTTTGTGGAATGAGGGTGTATGGCCAGGTCCAATGGCCTATCGTGACCTCTGAACCTATGGTGTATGTAGTGTCGGGTGGGTGACCATCCGCGATTTGGTTGGCGAGGGTGTCTGCGAGGTCGTTACCTAGGGAGTGGTTGTGTGCTTTAATTTTGCCACATCGATTCCCGCGGGTACTGGTACATGTACCAATCGGTACTTCGGGGTCCCGAAAAAACCCCGAACGCGGACATCGGAATGCTTCATAAATTGCAGGCCTCTGTTGGGAAATGTGCAGACCTGTGCGTAGACCTGTGCTGATGCGCTGCTACAGGTATGTAGCTATTGGCCTTCCATCTGCGGACGAATGGCCTTCCGCGGCGCACATTCGACCGCAAACTTCGGCGCCCATTAAACATTGAATGCAGTAGTGCGTGCTTCTTTGCCGTTCGCGGACGCCGGAGGCTGCTGGCTACGCATTGCTGGAACACCCCCCCCCCCCCCCCCCCCCGGCGCTCACGCGGCTCGGCTACCCACCGCAAGCCCTCCATCAATAGCGTATTCGTCCCGTTGAGGTCGGAATGTAACCAACTAATTTTACCGCTGCTAGTGTGACTCCACTGATTATAATGCATGGGTGGGGGAGGGGGGGGGGGAGACATATTTAGTCGCCGGGAAGTAGGGAGGAGTCGAAAGTGGCATCATGGATGCGGCGGAGCACCCTCCTCCGCCTCCAACCGGGGCTAGAACTCGGAACCAATCGACTAGGCGGGGTCCGCAGCTATGGAAGGGTATTCTAAAGCGCGGCCTTGTCGACATAAGTGTTCAGCAAGGTGACGAGCAAAAAACACTCCTTGGCGCATCGAGCAATAAACACTCGGAGCGCGTTCCGGGAACCGGGCGCTTCAAAAAGGCCAAACGTCCTGGAAACAGCACCATCACCGATAACAACGACAACTCACCAGAAACAGCTAGCGACTTGCGCATCCGGTTCCTCGAGCGAAAAGTGCAGGAGTGGCAGGCCAGCACACAGCGGGAACGATTGGCACGGCAAGTGCTCGAGGAGGACATCTTAGCGAAAGTTTCTGAGATAACATTGCTAGCGGAAGCGTTAGCGACCGCACAGGATGAGGAAAGGGTGCAGCGGCAGCGCGACGTAGAATTCTCAGCGGTGGAGGGAAAATTGAGTGAGGCGATAACTGATAATAAACAGCTTAAGGCTACAGTGGCTAGCTTAAAGAGGAAGGTACACGAAGTCCAAGCTGCTGGTCATGTCGCCGGATTGAAGCACAGGCGGGCTGCGGTCGAGCTTCACGAAGAACTCGACGTCGCTATGGGTCAAAAGGGTTCGGCGAAAAAAGAACGCCGCATCACCATGCCAAAAGCGTTCACCAACTCGACAGCAGCAAGGGTTGCACGTGACATCTCGGGCTTGTTAAATGACTGTAAGCCCCTCGCGAGCTCGGTGACCGAGGGGGAACGGCTACAAGCATTCGTGGCGGGTCGGCTGCAAAAGCGTTTCGGTGATAAGGGAAAGCCGCCGAAACCGCGGACGCAGCCAACCCAGCTTCAGCAACGGCGTCAGCAATCAGCCCAGCAGGAGCAACAGCAGCAGCGTCAGCAACAGCAGCCACAGGAAATTTCAAGAGAGGAGGCGGACAGACCGTCGGGAGTACTACAACCGTGCTGCAAACGAGCTGTTAAGCGAGCCGTGGAGGACGTCGAGGAGTTCTGGTCGGCAAGGAAGGGCAGCAGCATTAAGTCAAAGCTACGCATAAGCTATAAAAAGACGCAGCGCCTAATTCGTCTCACCGGCCAGCTTCGCGAACGAGGTGTTCTTGCAGAGCACGACGGACTCAGCCCAAACATACCGAGGATGCAAGCAAACCACGAGTGCTGTCAAAGTGGTAAGGCTCGATGGGGTCGGCAACAACAGCCCCCTCGCTCACATACCGGCGCTATTATATGAAGGCGACGATGCGTATGAGATCGCGAAAGAGCTTGGATGGAAATACTACGACGAGCTAAATAAGATTGCGAGGGACGGCGTGGAGCTTCCGGATGGGACAACGGTGATACCGCATCTGTGCGAGGGGGGCGACAATAAGTACTTAAACGCCACCGGGGGGGGATGCGGATGCGGAGCTGAGTGCGGGTGTAATTGCTGCACGAGTCGGACATCCAATTTTCACCTCCCGTGGGAGTCCCTTGTGCGGCGGGGGGTGATCGAGAGGACTCTCGAATGGCAAGTTATGGCGGCGCACGCGGAGCTTGAGGGGAAGGTGAAGTGCCCCTACGTATGTCCGTGTTGCAAGAAGAAAGTCACGAAAGAAGGGGAGCATGGGCCAACCTCCGCCACAACCAACGCCCGGCTCACTTGGCAGCGGCAACACAACTCCCAAAGGTACATGCACGTCCCGTTGCTACACATCGACCCATCCCGCCGCATTCCGGACTTGCTCCACATCAACCTCCGGGATGTTGCCCATCTCTACTGGCAAACCGCCCAACGGCATTGCGGGACGAGCGAAGCGGACATCGAGGCGCTTCAAGATTGGATGTTGGCCACCATTGGCATCAAAGTATCATCCAAGAAGAGGCAGTCTAACAAGCAAGATTCGGTATCCATTGGGCACCGGAAGGAGTCCTTCATCGGAGAGGAGTGCAACAAGCTGTTATTGTCACATGGGAAGCTGCTTGACTACGTCGCTGGGAAGTACAAGCTCAATAATGCAGACGTCACGAAGGCGAAGATGGCTTGGAGGTCGTACCAACAGGTATGGGATCTATTGTTGACGCCTATACAAACCCTCGCCACCAAGGAGTTGCCACCCTTGTCGGATCGTAAGCGCCGGGCATCGCTTGTGAAGACACTTGCCGAGGCATTCGTGAAGGCATTCACCAACGCTGCAGGCCATTCGGATCACGCCACCGTTTACATGCATGTCCTCCAATGCCACGTGCCGGGGTTCATCGAACGCTACGGGGACTTGCTCAACTATAGTTGTCATGGGTCGGAGCATCTCCATGCCATCACAAAAGAGGCGTTCAAGAAGGAGACGAGCAAGCAACCGGGCAAGCGGTTGAAGGAGGGTTGGGGAGCTATCCATACTAATCTTCATCATCACGGGGATGTGCCCACTCCTGAGCGTAAGAAGCGGGGATCTTACAGCAACAAGGAAGCGATCGCACATGATAGTAGCGATGATAGTGATAGTACTCCGTGACGATACTGATATGCACATGCATGAGAATTGATTAGCACACAAACCCATAACATGGTTCTGCATTGCCCCCCTCCCCCCCCCCCCCCCCCCCCCATATGGCATGATTTGCTTCTCACGCGACCTATTATGCTCCTTGATTGCTTGGTTGTATCTCAACACAATAGGTTCCACTCTATTGTTAAGCCCCCCCCACTTGCCACGGCCACCGTATCCACGTCTAACTTTCCGGCCGCGGCGCGCCACACCCATACGCTCCGCCCTTTCCGCCCGTTCCTCCAGCATCGCACCCCCATCCGAATCGTCACGGTCACTGAAAGAGTCCTCGAAAGAATCCTCCTCCTGCGACTCGAATGCATCAACCGCAATCTTTAATTCGGGCTTAACAAGCCGAATAGCGGCAGATTTCTTACGCTCGGCGGCGGACAAAGCTTTCAACTTCTCTCCAATCCACTCCTGTATGGCGGTCTTGGGCATGTAGTACGAGGAGCTTGGACGGAAGGGCCACATTCTAATGTCCGCCTCGTAGTCCACAGGCCAATCTATTTGTGCGTCATTTTGCACGGGAATGGTGACAACATTGTATTCTACCCTCACGGAAGTAGTATACGCTTGAAACCCAACTTTAGTACGGCAGTATGTCATGGTCACCGGTACCACACATACCGAAACCGACCCGTTCCCCGAAAAAGCGAATAAACCTTGACCTTTGCCGAAGTCTTGAAGCCGCAAGAAAGCCGCGAGAGTATCCATATCGACAAAACAATAGCCAAGACTGACGCGCTTCGAGTTCGTATCGGGCTCGAACTCTTGCGCGCTGGCCTTAAGGGCGATGGAGTGCATTGCGTCTTCGGGAACAGGGCCGTTCACCTCGAACCACTTGCCGGCGATGCCTGCCTTCGTGCCAGCGACACCTTTCCACATCTTCCAGCGGATGGTGTCACTAAGTGCCCTCACGTCATAAACGACGTGAGTCGTTATAGAAGTATTACATACGACGCACGCGGTCTCTTGGCACCTAAAGAGAGTGAAATAAAAAACACACGAGTATGCTGCGTAAGCGAGAGGTAAATAACCTTAAAACATTGGAATGAAGCCGCGCGCAACCACCAAGCATAAACATACCTGTAAAGACGGGTTGTGGTAACCCCATTTTCAGCTCCTATGGTAATAGCTTCCGTCTCGGCTAAGCAGCGCAAGCAGTGCGGCTGCTCGGGCGGCGGGACGCGTAAGCTATGCCGTTGGGCGATGACGTCATCGTCACTCACCAACGGCTCCGTGCTATCACTATCCCCAAAACTTTGGTTCCCACTGGAACCACTTGACTCGGGAGAAGGTGCACAATACTTGCCTTTGAACTTGGCTTCGCGAATGGGACGGCTGCGTTTCGCCGGCTGCGGATGAGGTGCGCCAAAGTGATACCGTTCTGGGAGCTTACTCGCGATTATCCGGCGGTATTTGTCGCGAGCGCTCGTCTCTACGGTTAAAACAAAAAGCCCGTTCGGAAAACACTCAGCAAACCACCTACCCTAAGAGAAATACAAAACTGCTCGGGCAAAACCGTAGAAGACATATTAGGGAAGCAAGAATAGGGAGGCCTAGCTTGTCTCTTGGGAAAATAAGGTTGAGAACGCGAGATTTCAGAGAGAATCAGAGTCAATGATATGGCTTCCTTACCGGTTTCAGCTTCAGGCGACCGCGAATGAAGGATAACACCGACTCCAGTTGGGGGCAGGATGTCGCCGGTATTCGCTGCGACGTCATCCTCATCTCCCATTAAAAACGATATGGAAGTTTCAATAAAAGAGGAGCTAAAGGGATGAACCGCTGAGGTATTTCAGAAAGGGTACGGTGCGCTCTCGACAGTTGCGAATGGTGCGCAGAGCGACAGCAAAGAAGCACAGTTGGTCTGCGCGCAGGCCGAAAGCGGTTGGTACAGAAAATGACTTCGGGTAGTTTTCGGAATCGATATACCGGTACCTGTACCAGTACCGGTGGGAATCGATGTGGCCGAGGTGTGTACGGATGCCTACGTCGCAGCGGGTTTTAAGGGTGTGTGTGATGGAGTGGAGCGTGTCGCGGTGGATGTTGTGTCTGTAAGCGGAAGGGCAGTTTAAGTATCCTTGTATGAGGCGGAGGGAGCACGCAATGTCTGTGAGGAGGTGGGTGCGGCCAAGTTGGAGGCATGTATGTATCTATGCCAGCTAATTCAGTGCGATTTATTGTGTGCGAGGGAGGGGTAGAGGTCGCCAAAATTTTGATTTTGGTGTCCGAGGCGGGGTTGGTGGCTGCTGCTCCGAGAGGGGACGAGCCTCCTTTTTTCGAGCCGTCTGTGTAGACAAAGTCCTGCCAGTTCCAAACAAGAGTACCATTAGTGGGGGTATGTTAGTTGCAGGCTTTCCGGGAGGGGGTATGTAATGGGGTGAGTTGGGTTTGGGGGGAGGTGGTATATGCCTGCTGAGTGGGGTGAGTAGGTGTCGAAGAGGTGAGGAGGAGGGGTGGTGATGGCGGGGTTGGGGAGGTGAGTGTCGTAGATAGATTCGCGAGTGTTGTGAAGTGCGGTCATGGCTGTGGGTGACGGGAGGGTGGAGAGTGCGAGGGGGTTGGCGACGAGGTATATGTCGACCATCCATCGTGTGCCGAATGGGGTGGGGGTGGGGTTGCCAGTGTGTTAGTCGGGGGGTAGGAAGGTGTTTGCGTCATTGGGGAGGGTGTAAAGGTGGTGGGTGTATGGGGAATTGATGTATTTGGAGTGGCGGTAGGGTGTGTGTTCCCATCGGGGGAGGATGAGGATGGTTGCGCTGGGTGTGTGAGGGGCTGTGAGGTGTGCGATGGTGATTGCGTGTTCCATGGCGCGGCGCATGCATTCGTGGTCGTATTCGGGGTTGGCGATGTTGGTGCCTTGCCATGTGTGTGGGGCATTGCTGCCACTAGATGAGAAGACTATGTCTTCGGGGTAGAGGGAGTGGTATGTGATAGAGTGAAGGGATTTATTGAGGGGGTCGGAGTAGAGTTCTGTCTGGATGCGGAATGTGTGGCGGAGAGCTGTGAGTAGGTCTTCTCTAGTGGCCCATCTATTACGGGTGATGGTGGCGGGTGTGGGTGAGTGGATTTCTGAGCGGGAACCTAGGCGAGTGAGGAGGTGGTAGACCTCCTCTTCGAACGTATGCTGCGAGAGGTCGGGGCGGTAGAGTTGGTAGAGGTGGCGGACGCGGGGGCCGTTAAGGGTGGTGACCGCGCGGCCGTCGGGAGTGCAGAGTACGGTGGTGTCGTGGAGTGATGGGTGTGCGTGGATGACGAATTTACCGGTAGGGAGCATGTCGAGGTCGGGGTTGATGGGGGGTCGTGGTTGAATGTGATTAGGGGGTGTGACCAGGGAGGGGGTCCGGGTTCTGGCATAATGAGTGTGGTGGAGGGGACAAAGCCGGAGTTAAATGCGGTGAGGGCGGTGGGGCCGGAGGGGTTCTCACTGATGGTGTCGTGTAGTTGTAGGCATGGGGCCCACTGGACCTCGTGGAGGCGGGTGAGGTCGTGTTGTTGGCCGCGAGCACACCATTCGCACTGCCATGTGGCGGGTCCCTGAGCTGGGCGGCATTGGGAATGTACGGCAAAGTGCGGGCATGTGCTGCAGATGGAGGTGGGTTGTGTGTGCAGTAGGTCATGACAGATGGAGCAGGCGGTGGGGGAGGGGGTGGGGAGGCATACCGATGTGGGGGTGGAGGAGATGAGGCGGAAGCCGTCGTCGAGTTGTAACTGAATGTCCCATTCCGTGAGGTGTTCCGGGGCCCATTCAACCATGTACTGAGTTTGGCCGTATTCTGTGTCCTTGTGTTTGGAGATGACGCGCGTAACGTCGCAGGGGGGGTAGTGGTGGTCTGAGGGGGTGAGGTATTCTGTGTCTAAGTGTGTGGTGGGTGCAGTGGGGGTGGGGTGATTGGTGCGTGAGGTGTAGATGCCTGATGAGAGGGTGGGGGTTGAGCGAGGGAGGTGTGGTGAAAGGAGGGGAATCCAAGAGGGGTGGACAGTGGTGGGGGGGGATGTTTGTTTGGGGGTGAGGCTTGTGGTGGGGAGGCGGTTGTGGATAGTATCGGAGGGTTCGGTAAGGACGGCGGCGAGAAGGCGAATGGGGATTGAAAGAGGGGAGGTGGACCCCGTGAGTTTGGAGATGGATTTGCAGGATTTGAGTATGAAAGAAGAGGGGGTGGCTCGGAGGAGGACTTGTGGCCATGTGGTTATGTTGTTTTGCTAGAGGGGAGTGAGACGGGGGAGGAGGGAAGCGTGTGTTTTGCGGGGGGAGAATTCGCAATATGCTTGTTTGTATGTGTGAGGGTCGGTGATGTGTGTTGCTTCGTCTTTGAGTGAGGCGAGGAGGGTGTTGTCTTGTCGGGTGAAGTGGGCGCGGATTATGGAAGCAATAGGGTTGGTGAGGGAGAGTGGAGGGATGTTGTGAAACATAGTGCCAGCGTCGCGTTGGGCTCGTACTAGGCATCTGAGTGTGGGTGGGTAGAATATGCCAGACATGATGGATTCGGTAGGCCATTGGGAGTATGTGTTGGATATGGTGCGTATGTGTGCTCGGGCCATGTGGCCTCTATAACCATGGGAGTTCATGATTTTGTGGAGGTGGCAGACTGTGAGTTGCGCGGCATGGGCTTTGAGGGAGGGAAGGCCGTAACCGAGGTCGGAGGTGGGCCGGTGGAGGGCGGTGCGGGGGAGGTTACGTACCGAGGAGACGGCGGAGCGGAGAGCTCGGCATATTTGACCTTCGAAGGTGTCCAGTTGGGAGTTGCTGAAGAGGCCGAGCTGGAGGGTGAAGTGTTTTCCGATAAGTAGTCCACGGATGACTCTTATTCTGCGGGATTGAGTTAGGAGGGAGGTGGAGAGGGCGGTGATAAGGGATGCGGTAGTGCGTCTCAGTTCGTGCCAGTGTTTGGTGAAGGTGAGAGAGGTATTGAGTTCGACCCCTAGGACGCGGTATGTGTCCGAGGGGCCTATGGAGGGGATGGGTGCCGGGGTGGAGTTGATGGTGATGAATTGTGATTGGAGGCGGGATGCGAGGAGTGTGATGTTGGCAAGGGAGAGGGCGTTGCCTGTACGCCAAAGGGCTCCGGTAATGCAACATTTTCGGATGTTGACGTTCATACCTGTGTAGGCGCTGAAGAGGGAGAGTTTCCTTAGTTGGATGGCCATGTTGGGGGGTCGAGCCCGTGGCGAGGCTGAGGTCGTCGGCGAATCCTTGACCGAGGTATGTGGCTGTGGGTTCTGTGGGATCGACGTTAGTGGCGGGGGGGCCTGGGCGATAGCCCCGGCTGCCCACAGTAAGCCAACGGAGAAAGGGTTCAAGGAATAAGGTGAATAGGAAGGGGGAGAGGGTGTGGCCCTGCAGGGTACCCCGATTTATGTCGATGGAGGGGGTGGGACCGTATGGGGTAATGTAGTCTGTGGTTGAGGCGCCGTATAGGTGTTCGCATGTGTCTACAAAGGTGGAGGGCATACCGAGTTGTCGCATGTGTTTGAACATGATGCGGTGGTCGGCTGCGTTGAAGGCGCCCTTGAAGTCCGCGTACATGACGTAGATGTCTTTTTTGTGGAGTTTCGCGTCCTCCATCGTCATGATGATGGAGGAGAGGGCGTCGTGGATGCTGCGGTGTTGTCGAAAGCCGTCTTGTTGGTCGCTGAGAATGCCGTGGGTTTCGGCATATTTCGAGCCTGCGTCTTTGATTAGTGCGGTCCATAGTTTAAGAAGGCTATTCATGAGGGCGATGGGGCGGTAGTTGTCAAGGAGGGTGGGGTCACCTTTTTTATGTAGCATGCATGTTGTGTTGTGGCGCCATTCAGGGGGGATTTAGGATTTGCGGGCGAGGAGGGATAGGAGAGAGAAGAGGGCGGAGCGGGTCTTTGGGGGTAGGAACTTGAGAATTTCGTTGGGGATACCGTCGGGGCCGGGGGCTTTGCCTGTGCCTAGCGAGTTGAGGGTTTTATCGAATGTATCGCGGGCGAGCATGTCGGCAAGGGTGAGAGAGGGGTCTGTTGTAAGTAATACCGCATACGTATTAGTTGCAGATAGCTACTGTAAGCTATTCTAGATATGATTAGTACATGTCTAGATCGGACATACCGATAAACTGTTTGACTCGGTACAGAGCTGTCGCTAGGCTACAGCTCTCACACTTCTGTTGTCCCGACACCACGCATGTAGGCTGGTTGTCGCCTTAACTGTTCCGTTTGCGGGACTGTGACTGTAACTACGTTTGCGTACGTTATCTTCCACACTAACTGTGTTTGCATGGTTCAATAGGTTATGGGCCCTCGCCTCACGTCACTCACCCGCGACAACCTGGTTCGGTGAGCTGCGATCGATAGCTCTCCCGCAGAAGGCAAGTTTCTATAGACACCTAGTACTTTCAACTTGTAGTCGGCGGTATCGCCAGTATAAACTGCGATTTTTAAAACCCGCCACCACCCTCTTAAGTCAGCCACCCGCCGGAGATAGCCAGCCACCCACACCGACGCACTCGTCGTGTGTGGACAGGGTGCACACAGGTCCAAGCTGGAGAACGGGGGGGTGCACTGTCGGGTGAATACGCATCCACAGGTTGCACGCTAGCCGTAGCTTACCTTTTTTATTTCCATATCAGCTTAGCGACTAGGCCATCAGCGCAGCGCTCCACCTGTCCTGGCCTTGGCCTCGACTTGTGCCCCACACTGGGTGGAGGATACAGAAAAGGTGCTCTGAAACACCCCGGGGCTACAGGCCGAGGGGTCGGCGGGCATCAGGCCGTCTCTTTGCATACCGCTGTTAGGCACGAGTCCGGCTAGCGGTTTTTACCGCTGCCTGTTTTTAATCCAGCTCTTTCTTTTTCGCCCTCTGTCGAAATGGCGCAAAAAAACCCGCATGTTGCACCTGTTGATTCCCCTCACCCAGGCTCTCAGCAGAGCACTGTCCATAATACCCAGGGTGTTCTCGAGCTGCTGCGTGTGCAACTGACGCGCCTTGACGCGTATCTCGACTCGCGGTCGGCCGCCATTGCTGCTCCTCCTGCTGCGGGTGCTATATCGCACCCCCCTGTAGCTCAGCGCCGCCACGATGCTCACCTCGCACACTTTCCGGACAGCCACCACCTGCACACCCTCCCCCTCGAACACCCCCCGGATACTCTCGCGCAGATCTTTGCACAAGTGGCGCGCTTGACAGCTCGTTTCGACTTGCAGTCGGCCACGGGTGCTGTTGCTGCTGCGGGTGCTAATCCGCACCCCCATGTCGCTCAGCGCCGCCACGTCGCTCACCTCGCACACTTTCCGGAGGGCCACCACGTGCACACCCTCCCCCTCGAACACCCCCCGGATCCTCTCGTGCTGCTCGTTGCGCAAGTGGCACACTTGACAGCTCGTTTCGACTCGCTGTCGGCCGAGGATGCTGTTGTTGCTGCGAGTACTCTTCCGCACCCCGCCGTCGCACAGCGCCGCCTCGATGCGCACCGCGAGCCCTCGCGCCCCAAGCTCGTAGGTGAACACTTGCAACCCCCCCCATACCCCCCCGCTGATTCTGCCCTACACGACATCGCAGTCAAACAACTCCCGCCACACCCTCCCTACCCCCCCGTTGGATATGCCCCTCACCACCCCATACCTCTCATCCCGGAGGCGCCCTTTCACGGCGTCCCCCCCTCTCGTGACCACCCGAATTCGTACGCCCCGCCGTCCCCAATGGCTGGCCGCTCTCCATTTCCGGGTGGCCCACCTCTACTCTTCCATGGACATCACTCTTCCCCAGCCAAGCGTGGCGACCACACCCCCCGTGGCCGTCGTCGCCCCACCGTTGACCCCATAGTCATCGGGCGACCGACACACGCAACCCCCGACTTTGACCCAGACGTCCATCCCAGTCTCTTGGGCAGCCCCCACTACGCCCCCGTCTGCACGCGCCCCGCTGTCTCCCCGGTCTTGCGCATCCGTGGCTCCGCCCAAGCCTCACCCACAGAGGCACATTGGCGCGCTCTGCAAAAGGTCCTCCGCTCCCTTCATGGCACCATTCACATGCGCCTGACGTTGGGGGGGGGCCTGGACCACAGCCTCCAACTCACAGGCTTTGCCGACGTTGCCATGCTCACCAAACTCCTCCCAAGACATGCACTTGCAAGACACCGAAGTGCGATCATTGGAGGACAAGACCCAATGCAACGCTTCATCCCGTAGCTACCTGCAGGGGGAGTGTTGTAAGTAATACCGCATACGTATTAGTTGCAGATAGCTACTGTAAGCTATTCTAGATATGATTAGTACATGTCTAGATCGGACATACCGATAAACTGTTTGACTCGGTACAGAGCTGTCGCTAGGCTACAGCTCTCACACTTCTGTTGTCCCGACACCACGCCTGTAGGCTGGTTGTCGCCTTAACTGTTCCGTTTGCGGGACTGTGACTGTAACTACGTTTGCGTACGTTATCTTCCACACTAACTGTGTTTGCATGGTTCAATAGGGTCTCCGCGGGGTTCGATGGTATAGTTGTCGGGGTTGTCTGGGTGTTCCCAAGGGGGGACGGGTAGTTCGGGTGGGGTAGCGCGACTGAGTTCGGTTGCGAAGTGAGAGTGTACAGCTTCTAGGACGGCGGAGGGAGAGGTTGCGGAGGTGTTGTCGAGGTTGGTAATGCGGTGGAGAGTCGAGGTTGCGTTGGTCTGGGGGAGGAGGCCGCTTTTAATTTTCAAGCGGCGGTGAGAGGACTTAGGGCAGGCGTCGTAGGCAATATTGGCGCGCGTTTTAATTTTCTTCAGTATATCTGTGGTGGTTGATCGTAGTAGGTGGCGTATGCGTGCATGGCATTGTTGTTGGATGTCGGTAGGGGAGAGATAGTCAGTTGTTTTCAAGAGGGTTTGGGCGAGGGGTAGGGGGCCACCGTTGGTGCTACATCTGCGAAGTTTACGAATGAGTTTACGTGTTTGTTTATTTAGCCAGGTGGGGTTAAGGGACGAGGGAGTTGGGCGGGGTTTCTTCGGGGGTAGGAGGGGCCATATGGTGGCTGCGTGGTCCATATGCTGGGAGAGTAGTGTGGTAAATTTCGAGGCGAGGGTGTCGAGGGTATCGGGAGAGGCCGTGGAGTGGGGTGTATTAATAATTTTTGCGTGGAGGGAGGCCGTTTGGTTGATAAGGGAGGGTGTGCTATTTTGATATGTTTTTATATGGTGCGGTTGTAGTGGAAGTTTGAAGGTGAGTTTGCGAGTGGTGTGGTGTGTGTGAGGTGGGTTTTGGGCCGAGGGGGGGCGAGCTATTAAAGAGGAGGGGGCAAGTATTACTAGGTGGACCGCCGAGTGGTCGGTAAAGTGCGAGGGTGAGGTGAAAACCGAGCAGGCAGGTGGGTTGAGGCCGAGGGGGGAGGGAGGAGTGGTGAGCCAGTGGTCAAGGCATCCTCCGCTACGGGGGAAGGTAGGGATGGGGGGGTGGAGTGGGCGGAGTTGGGATTCGAGTAAGGAGGTGAGGGCGGGGTTGCCAGTACCTTGTGTGGTGGTCGTTTGAAAGTCGCCTCCCCAGAGGACGCGGTGGGTCGGGTAATCGTCCGCTAGGCGAAGGCCCCATGCTGCGACTTCTGCGTATGTTCGGGTCAGTTGGGTGCTGTGGAGCTGTGGCATGTAGGCTCCGAGGAGGATGTAAGGGGTGCCTGAGTGTGGGATTAAGATTAGTCCAGATATGTGGGGAGTGAGGTGAGGGGGTGTGGTTAGGATAGTGGCGGATTGAAATGAGGTCCGGCGGACCGCAAAGAGAACTCTTGCGTTGGGTAGGGGCACGGGTGAGTAGTATGGTCTGGAGCTTTTGAGGAGGTATTGGGGTAGGGCGAGTCGCCAGCGTGATTTATGTGTGGCGTGGTTGGTTTCTGTGAGGATAAGCACGTCAGGGTGGTGGGTAGTGGTGAGGTGTTCTACATCCATGATGGATGTGTGGAGGCCTCGGGTGTTGAGGTTGATGAGGTGAAGTGGTTGTGCGAGATGGTGTGAGAGGGTGGGGGAGGGGAGAGGGGCGGGGGGATTGGGAGGGTCTTTGGGGGGCGGGCTTCGCGGTTGTGTGGAAGTATCGGTTGGAGGGGTGGAGGGGAGGGTGGGTGGGGGAGGGTCGGGGTAAGTGGTGGGGGGGAAGGGGGATGCTGGAGTAGAGGTAGGGGGGAGGGATGGGTGGGGTTGAGGGCGGCGAGCAGTTGGGTGCGTCCCACCGGGAGGGGAGTGGATCGAAATATGTGGTTCCATATGAGTGAGTGTAGGGAGTAGACAGTAGTGCGAGGGTCGAAGGGAGGAGGGTTATAGGTTTGGTCGGGGGGTGCTGTAGTGATGAAGTAGGTATGAAGTAGAGCGTGGGTTCCGCACGACCACGCGTGGGATGTGTTGTTTTGGTAAGGGGGGTCAAGTATGCGTAGGACACCGACATGCGGGGGAGGGGAAGAGTTCCAAGAGGCGAGAAGGGCGAGGGAGCGAGTAAGGAGGTTAGGAGGGGGGGAGTGGTGGAGGGAGTCTACCCAGGTTGCTGAGGAGTGGGTGAGGTGGAGGAGTCCGAAGTGAGAGTGTTGCCAGGTGAGGACAATTAGGGAGTGGTTGGGTGTGCCGGGGTGAGGGGGTGAGCCTCGATTAGAGAGGTTAGTCCATTGGCTAGGGTAGAGCTTCTGTTGGTGGAAGTTATCAACTTCGTTATTGGTGATTACGGTGTATGAGGTAGAGGCTGTGGAGTAGAGTTTAGATAGAGAGGTAGCAATGCAGTATAAGTTAGAGAGGTCTTGGTAGTGTTCCCATTGGAAAGAGAGCACCGCGGAGGAGTCTAGGTTTCCAATGGGAGTGGGTAGGCCATATTTCGAGATTTAAGTCAAACAGGTAGTTGTGTAACTTGACGCCACATGTGGTTGGAGGTAAAGTGGGCCGGGAGTGAGGGCCGAAGCGAATGCGGAGTAGTTACTATATGCTGTCTGATGTCAGGT